>JAOWBL010004145.1:0-11461 GCA_028564865.1 Zenarchopterus dispar | reverse complement strand
AAATAGATTGACAAATTCCTGGTAGGAAACTTTTTTCTGATAAAAATTAGAAAAATGGTGCACAAAAATATTTGCCCGGGGTCATATATGACCCCACTCGGTCGCTTGAAGGTTAAATAGCATGCAGACTGTCTACTTGATGCGCCACTGGAACATAAAGAGATGGTAGTGGTGCAAATCTATAAAGGGTTCAAATATCCATTTGATACAGGGTTTACTGAAGAATGCACATGGCACTTTAATAATATTTTGCCCAAAGGCTCAACCCTGCCAGCTACGTGTTTTGAGAAACACCTAGCACAACATAATCTTAAATTTTAGATTCTAACAGCATTGAAAATGGGGTTTCATTTCCATCCATGATGAAATATGAAAATACAGACCATCTTTCCAATCCAATCTCAGCTCCTGATAAACTTAGGAGCAACAATCACGGAATTAAGCAAAATCAGTGGTGGTTCAGCAAACACTCCTGACTCCTACATACGTGTAAGTATGTACTTATTTTCTTAAATCAACATCCAAATACTTTTTACATTTCAACTACCGTTTTAAAAAATTACTATAAAATTCAAGGATCAAATTATTATTGGGTGCAATGAGATAAATTACAGATTAATTTGTAGTTGTGTGAACATGTGCAACAATGTAGAAATTGCACTTAGCTTTTGTGTGTGTGTGTGTTGCACATGTAATGCTGCTTTCAGAAATCCAGTATTGAGGAAATTAGGAACAACCACACACTTGACCCTCTGAAGGATACTTAAGTGAGCAGGCATACACGAATAACCAGTTTTCCCATGCTCACAATATCCTAGTTATGATGAAAACCTGAATAGCACTTAAAAGCAGGAGACTGATGCATCCACAAACAGCCAGAATTTAAATACCAGTACACAATCACTGGAGTTCTATGGTCAAATTCTAAGCCAAAAAAAAAAAATTTTTAAAACTGAAACTCACTGTTAACTTCCAGCTTGACTGTCCTCATGATTACACACTTTGCAGGCAACTCTTTGACAGCCACTAGTTTTGGTGCCTCTTTGAACCAGCAATACAAAACCCCTGTAACTTCACAAACCCTGCACAGTTGTTAATATGTAAAAAGGCCATGTTATTTTATCTTTTTTGGTATCTAGTACATTTTTGTATATAATGTTTGATTCTTTGGACTTTTAGTGTTTTGAGCTGCTATGGCCAGTGAGTTTCCCTGCTGTGGGATCAATAAAGTTTGATTTAATCTAATTTAGTGCGTTTCATTTCATCAACACAAACACATGGTGGCCTGCTTTCATAACAAAACAAAGAGTTTCTCGGTGTAACTGATTTGCCCTTTCACCCCTGACACTTTTAATATCTGTGATGAGAAAATATTCTGTTTAAAAGGTGTTAAATCAATTCAACTAGTCCACTCAATGTGGTTTAATATGTGAACTGCTCAGAGCCAGAAAGATGTAATAATGTAAACACTCATATGGCCTCAGCGCTCACTAGCCACTAAGATCGAGTTGTGGTAATATTTTTGTTTATTAGTGGTGTGGTAAGTAATAACATCTGGCTCCTATAGTTTTTTTTTTGTTTTTTTTTTTTTTCTAAAAGGCGACTGCGCAGACAAAAATATTTCACTGAATGATCTTCTAGCTTTAAGCTACTTGGCATCAAAGGAAGCTACAATGGAAATATTGCAGCGATTTAAACTGCTTTAAAACCATAACACGGGACAACGACAATACTATTGGTCTTTGGACACACACAGTTGATTGTTTTTAGTTATTTTGTGCGAGGCAGACATGAAAAAATATTTTAAAAAGAAGAGGAGCTAATGCAGGCTAGGTTAAGGTTGCATTGCCAATATGGCTGCCTTTGCCCCTTTAAATCAAATTGTCTGCCGTGATTATACCTTCATCACTGGCGTTTTAAGGGAAAACGTGCACAACACAAGCTAGATACAAGTAAAAACCGTCCAAGAAGAGGCAGGGGTACGGCTAACAGGCCAAATTAGGGCAAACATGCTTGTCGCCACAGAGGACCGTAAAGGAGCATCATAGATTTTGATGCCGAGTCGAAAGATGCAGAGAAATAAAAAATATGTCAATACCTTCAGCGTGTCCCATTCTAAACACATACACCAGCCAGCAACGGATCCTCGCTTAATCTATAGAAAGAAAACAAAAAATAAGAAATAAAAATGAATCCCGTAATGTTGACAAAGCTCCGGCCTTTCCTTTTTCGTTTTAACGCAATTCTCAAGAGAGGAGGAGGAGGAGGAGGAGGAGGAGGAGGAGGAGGAGGAGGGGGCAGGGGGGTGTTACGCTATTTGGTCGCTACCCAATTTTTTTTTTTAAAGCCTGGATCTTCGACAATGTAAGGACTCCAGCCTTTTTTTTTTTTTTTTTTCTTTTTTTCCAAACCCCCTTTTGAAGAGAGAGACACGTCCAATGTTCTTCCCTTCCTGTCTTCTCAGCAGTTGTCTCTAGCTCCCTCTTCCTTCTGGCTTCGTAAAAGCGCCCCGGATTGGGTTTGAGGCCCACTCCATCATCAGCTCAGCGCCAAACGGGCTGCAGGGGTCAACACCAGCACTCCGGGATGTGTAGTTTACTTCAACACCTCCATACTCAAACTGGATAAATTATTATTATTTTTACTCAAATGTATATCAATCTAAAGCACTCATGTGACACAATCCTGTTGCTTTGTTTTCGATTGCTTTAGTCTGAAAATATGCGTAAAAGTGAGGTGTTCAGATTTTGCAATAAAATGATCTGCTTCCATCACCCTTTTATGTCAGAAAAGATGGAAGAGAGAATAAAATTAAATTGCTGTTATGAATATAGCATAGACCAGCAGTCAGCTACCCTGGATCTGGATCTCCAGTCCTGCATCTTTTGGACATTCCTTTGCAGCAACACACCTGATTTCAATAATGCTTGTCATCAGATTCTCATCTGTTAGTGGCACAGTCCTTTGTATCATGGTCTGCTAAAATGGGGAAACATCTAAGACATGCAGGACTGTGTTCAAGACCCCTGTTTTAGATACTACCTTGCTTTGGCATTTACAAATTGATGTTGATTAATTAGAATCAGGTGTGCTGATGCAGATCAACATCTAAAACATGCAGGACACTGAGGCCCAGGGTTAATAAATGCTAGCATCTCTCTCTCCACCATTTTGGCTTACTCCCTCAAAGGGCAAAGGTCCCCACAGTGGATCACCACAGTCTTTTACACTGGATGCCCTTCCTAACACAAGCCAACACATGGGGTGAGGGGGCTTGAACACAGAACCCACAGAGGGAAAGTCTGATGCTCTACCAACTCAGCTACACAGGCCCCGTTAAGAAATCCTACCACAGACTGTATAAAACAATCCATAAAGCATTCTATCACATGACCCACTGGTTTCTGAAGCCTAATGTTGTAGCCTGTTTTTTTTTTCTTCTCACCAATGGAAACACATGCACTGCATGTCAATCAAAGCTAGCTTTACTTCCAGATTCTTCAACCAAACCCTGCCAAAATATCTGGAGAACTGCTGTCAGGTGTTGACAGTGAGATATACTGTTTAACATGTTGACTTGACAGTGAAATCAAATATAACTGTCCTGTGTAACTAAGACTGGGTTTATACAAATGGGTGGTTTCTTCGCTAAATGCGGATGATGATACCAGATGAGGAAGTGATAGCTGCAAGCCATTGCTTGACCGGACTGTCAATCAGTTATATCAGAAATAATTTAAATGCACAGTGGCTAAGTGGTTAGCACTGTTGCCTCACAGCAAGAAGGTTCCTGGTTCAACTCCCAGGACTCTTTCTGTGTGGAGTTCTCCCCATACCTGTGTGGGTTTTCTCCGGTTTCCTCCCACAGTCCAAAAACATGTATGTGAAGTTGACTGAGAACTCTAAAATTGCCCATAGGTGTGAGTGTGTGTGAATGGTTGTCTATGTATGTGGCCCTGCAATGGACTGGCGACCCCTGCCTCTCACCTGTGATGGGCTGGGATTGGCTCCAGCAGACCCCTGTGACCCAGAAATGGATTGAACGGGCCTAGAAAATGGATGGATGGATAATTTAAATGCTTTGTATGAACTCTTGTAGTCTGGTACAAACAAATTCAGACTTGCCATGGACATGAAATCAAACGATTGAGACCAAAATGGTTTTTTGAACCATTATATGTTTATTTCTGTTCTAAAGTTGTAAATTTTAACATGAACATCAATGGAGATTGACTTGCTTTTGCAGCCAGCCTCTAGCAGTTGGCACTTAAAATATAGCTGTAAAAAAAAAATTAAAAGGAAAGAGTTTATTGCAAATTATTTCCATTCTTTTATGCTGAGATCTTTGAAAGTTGGGTGGACTTTGATGAAAGGGTACAAGTATTTAATTTAAACGAGGAAAAACAGGTGCTAAACATCAAAAGTAGCAGATCTTTATCAAACACTCCAACATTAAACTGAAAGAGAAAATTGTTTCATTTTTGGCGGAAGGTATTTAAAAAAAAAAAAAAAGAAGTCAATGAATTCTCGTAATTTCATAATGCATTACTAATAAGTAATTGCTTTGATTTTTTTTCCTTCCCAGGTAAAATACCATGCAACTATAGCAAATTCAGTATTTACGTTTTCATCAGCGATTCTGATTGGCTTGTCCACGCCTCCTCGCCTGATCCGCAGCTGACGAGATAAGAAAATACAGACCTCTCACTCTGCTTATTTTCTGGATGTTGCAGTTGTTCGTGTGTTAATGGATTGGATTTGCTATCGCTAGGAAACCGCCGATAAGTGATTAGCATCTGTAAATTGATAATTTCCTCAGTAATGTTATGTACTGATCACAAAAATAGCAACTAGTACAACTGCTTATGATTTTCGGCTTGCTTACTTGATTTTTACGGGGGTAGAGGATTCTGTCATCTTATTTACTGCACGCTCACTCTCACTTGGAGTTATCAAATTATATGGAAAATTATATGGGCAAAATTATATGGAACACTCGAAAAACTCTCGAAATAATAATTATATAAAGTAAAATTCCTGGATCTGAGTATTTCGTTGTCAGGGTTGTTTTTTTCTTAAGCTAGCGAATTCACCCATCTTCGAACATAGACGATCTTTGAACTCTGCGCACAACATCGACGCCTGTTACAGCGTGACCTTTCAGTGCAGCTGGCAGGGGAAGCTGCGCACGCAGGACGTGGAGCTGAGACGCGACGCTGGTGTAGATGATTTAACAGTATAAACCCACCGTCAATGGGTTTATCAGTACACCAGACGTTACTTTCGACACTCCTGTTTGCCTCAGCCGATTATTTTGGATGGATTATCTCATTCGCGTTTCACCGACAAGCCTCACAACGCCCAGTTAGCAGCGGCAGCCATTGTTCGGTCATTGACGCTGGAGGTTAGTGGGCTCCATTTTAGCAGCCGGCTAGTGCTAGCGAAGACTCCGTCTGTAACGTCTGTGATGACGTACTGACGTGATCGTGTGGTGCCGGTTTTATTTTGTTTTATTTCGTTTTTTGTTTTTTTGTATTTTAAACTTTTACATTTTTTTTTGTCTGGAGCAGGATTGGTGTTATAGTTTACTGACACATATATAAAAAAAATTTTTACGTGTAGTCTAAATGATAAAATTAACGGAAAATTACCTAAACGTTAGAGTTACTGCGGGTCGTAAAATAAAGTTACATCTTTTGAATATTTAGTATTATGCGACACTGAAACGATATATTATTGCTGTTTTTATAATAATTAATTATAATAGGTTCTAAACGAGTCAAAGACCGTGTAGAGCTGTTACATAAGACTTAGCTATATTTATGCGTCGACGCTGATGTTAGGTGTATCATATTATGTCATGTGTTATTAGTCGACTTGCTAAGCATACCGTCTGTGTCTGAGTATGTCGGCGATCCCGCAGATGTTGTTGGTTATTGTGGTGCTTTCCTGTTAACCTATAATTGCACCTCTTGGGTGAATTGTAATCTGACTCCTGTACTTTCTCTTTCTCCATCTGATCTTCAACAGATCGCTGTGATTTGGCCCTGCTATGGCAGTCTTTAATCACCAGGTGCTCTTTGCAGTCACAAGATCAAGGTAAGCAGAATATGGACATTTTTCCATATTCTCTGCATTATCTGGGAACCAGCAGAGTAGGGGATTTCTCATCACTAAGGTAAACACTGACAAACAGTGTGGTGAGGTTGTTTACTCTCTACTTCAGTAACACATAATCATGTATCTCATGACTTCAGTCTCACAAACACATACTTGAGACATTTGAATGAATAAGTCCTCATTTCTTATGTGCAGTTTCACAAGTTTAAGTAGTGTGTTTACATGGACAACAATATTCTGATATTAACCTGATTAAAGCAATACTCTGAATTAGAAACTACAGTGTAAACCACAACTTTATTCTGAATAAAGTTAATATTGAAGTAATTGATAATTTTATGTCTTTTTTTTCCCTTATAGTTGCATTACTGAAGTAAATTATAAGCATTGAAATAACTTAATGGCAATATAATGTCCTGGTGGAGTTTTTGTGGCCTACAGATAGAGCAGCTTTGATATAGCAAAAGATTTATTTGTAGCTTTTGTAAAATCAGAACACTTACAACATATATGGAATCTTAAATTCAATAAATGTACTTCTTAAATGTACTACTGACCGCCATAAGAAACCCTTTCTGTCTCTGGCCATCAAACTGTGTAATTCCTCACTTTGACAATCATATATGAGAAGAAGGAACGGATAGCCAGACATTAACTTTAAACAACTGTTCAGTAAGTGAAATAACTTGTATAAAGGGTTATTGTATATAGGCTTAGTTATATTCCTTTATGTATTCTTATTATTGGTAGTATACTGTAGTGATGGGCTTGTGTTAAAATTGTCTTTTGTATTTCTGAAGCAAGGCAGCTGTACAAAAAGCAATTAGCCCTCAGGGATCAGTAAAGTACTCTAATAAACTCGTACTTAGTGTTGATGGATCAAATTCTCGAGGGACCGTGGTCATAAGACATAAGGGAAGTGCAGTCCAAAGACATTGTACTTTAACACCTAAGGAGAAGTTGAAATGAATGTTCTTAACGCCTTAATCAGAATATAGATTTATTTACAAAAAGATTAATAGATTGTTGCTGTAAACACAGTTACTGTGCCAACAAGCTCAGGAAAACAGATAGAACTCAAGGTACTAAATGGTGCAGATCTTAAAACATTTCAGGATTAACCTTTTGAAAATGTTCTAGTGAGACAACCACGTCTCCTTATGTTGTTAGGGGGATGTGCAAATGCTTCCCAGTGTGCCAAAAGTCCTCTCTTTAAAGCACATTAACATATATTTTATGTTGGTCTCAGTAACTGAAGAAAGGATTTAATTATAAGTTGCCACAAGATACACAGCTGAGGTGATCAACAACAGCTCAGTGGGTAATAGAAATGATTAAGAGTTTTGCATTTGGTGTAATGAGTCACAAAAAAACATTTTAGAGAAATATTTACCCAACAAAACTGTAGCTGCCACTTAATAACACGTTGTCTCTCCAAGTCGGTTTATTTGTTCTGGACATGCAAATAAATAACACACATGAGTTAGCTGCCCTCTTTGAATTGGTTGGTTAGCATAAGGTTTAGGGCACTAGTTTTGTACTGATACTTACTTACTGATCTCAAGGATGGTTCACAGCGGAGGATAGATGTCTGCTGCCCTATTTCTGGATCTAATACTTATGGCAGCATGCTCTTACATGTTGCTATTTGTAGCACTGACTCTTCATCCTTTGCTGGAACCCCAGAGAAGATGCAACCAGAGAATTGTGTTTTTGATGTTCAAGGAGTCAGTCAGTCTATTATCAGTTATTTGACTGCTCTATGTATAATGTACTGATAAATAATTTAACAAACCACTGTATAATGTGATTCTCATTCATCCATTCACAAGTCACAAGTTAATTTATTTTTTTATTTTTTTTTAAATCATTTTAGTACCAAGCAACACTATTTTTTTGATAACTACATTAAACATTATTATGTTAAATCTAACCATTTTATTCTGTTTGTCAACAGGGGGTCATATTTGTTGTCCAAGAGGCAGAGCTGCTCTTCTCTGACTCCCAAAGTCTACCTCCTCATAGACCCTCACTGCCATGTCCCACCGTCACTCCCTCTCAGGCACTCCCGCTACAGCTACGCCCAGAACTTCCAGAGCCCCGGGCATGGACCCTGCTCTGCCCTGCTCGCCCGCTCTTTGCACACCTCAGGTGTCTGGCTCCAGGATATAAAGCAGGAGGGAACCAAGGACTCAAGAGGGGATGCCAACAGTGGTTCTAAAGGAGATGCAAAGGACTCTGTGGTAGCCATATCTCAGTCCCATCCACCTGCTCCTACTCCAACGTCCACTGCTGCCGCTGCAGTCCCTCCAGTACAAGAGAGGGACATTGTGAAAAAACCTCTGTATCAGAGGATTGTGGATGAGTTAAAGCATTACTATAATGGCTTTCGACTACTTGGGATCGATACCAAGACCGCCGGTAGGATGGTATGGAGGCTGTTGCATGGACAAGTGCTCACACGGAGGGAGAGGAGAAGGGTAAGAGAGTCTGTACTCGCATCAAAGTACAACATCGTTCAAAATATATTTTTGATCCTAAGACATAAACCAGAGCTGCTTTCTAATGATCCCCTTCTCCATGTCAATGGGATTTTATTTATACAATCTTTATACCAATTCCAGAGTTGTCTCAGTGGACTTTGTGACCTGCGTAGCGTACAAAGTTTTGAGTGATAAGTGTCTGAGAACATGATTTTCCTCTGGAGCATCTTTATGAAAAAATGGAAACAATCAATCAGGCTAAATAAAAATTATTACAGAAGAATTAAACAAAATGTGTTTTTCATAACAGTACCTAGAGATAAAATGACTTCAGTGTTTATCAGGTGAGAACACGACAGCTGGCATAAAATTACACAAAAATTATTAGTTTCTTAGACATAATATCTAATCTATTTTTGGCTGTTAAATCAGAACAACATATTTTAATTTAATGGTTTAGTTCTTACATCCTCAAATATTCGTAAACAGATTTCTTCTTTGGAGGGTGTGGGGGGGACTCAGCATCTGATTTTTCATTGGGGATAGAGAGAAAATGCCAAATTTTAACTTTCTACATTTAGAATATTTTGTAGCCTAAGCAATTGATTAGGGAATTAATTAATAAATGGATCATGGTGGTAATAAAGCCCCAAGCGTAGGAGGTGATGTTTTAATCTATTTTGGCTCAAAATAATACATTGTAGAAAGGAGCTAATCAGAAATTCAGATTTTAACACACAAAGGTTGGTTCTATTAGAAAATGTCAAACCTGCATTCTTGCTTTGAAACATGAAGGTCAACGTTTGGGCAAAATAAGCCTCATATAATGCTCTTTTGTCCACCTGTTTTTCTGAAACTATTATAATGAAAGTTTGTGTGAAACCTATTTGCCTGTAAGCCTCTTTCATTTCATTAACCAGAAAACGATTCGGTGTGTGATCGTATGTCCCAGATTTCAACAGTAAACCTAACAGGTTGGCATTTACAAACATGTACGGTCACTTTCAACTTGAAACTGGATACAGTCACATGAGTTTAGACCATGAAGTAGCTGTGGCTCTGAGTTTGACCTGACAAGGTTTTCCGAGAAGATCAAATATCACATCAGTAATGCAAGTAAATTCAGAGGGTTTCAAGGAACTGGATTATCTGTGTTGGACAATAGTGGCTTAACGTTAAGAGTGAGAATGATCTTGAACAGTATTGTGCAACTGGAGTGTTAAATAAGACTCTTTACAGCAAAAAAAAAAAGTCTTTACCATTTGTTAAAAATATTAATAATCAAATGTTTTTTAATTTTTCTAACCACTGATAAGATATCAGCAAATGACATCAACCAGGATCGCCTCCAGTCATAAATGTTAATTTATTCCATCTAAAACCTCCTGAATAGTTTACAGTTCACGTCTCTTTTTGAAAGTCCGGTCCTCATTGTTGAAACGGCTCATCGTCAATAACAATAAGTTTACTTGTTTCAACTGGAAGCAGATTAAGGTATGCTTATAGAAGTAAGCAGCAGTATTGGTAGAGGATTAAAAATGTTAATAAAAACTGATCTGGCATGTTCAATAACTGCAGACAGATTCCCAGCTCCTATTTAAAACAATGCACGCAAACTTTACATATGCTTTCTATCACCTCAAAATAAAAGAATACAGCAAAAAAAAAAAAAAAAAAAAGGGATAATTTTATGACTACACGTGACTTCTGCACATGCAGTCCAGAGACATGAGCTGTTCACGTGCTAAGACAAAATTACATTCAAACTATTTTAGAAGAGGATTTCAAGCATGTGTAACTGATCTAACCGGCAAACACTCTCCCAAGCATTTGAGGACTGAAAACAGTGCCACGGCAGGAATACAGCCCATGTTGTGCACATTCTGACTCATCAGCTTTGTTTTTCTTTGTGTTTACAGCTGATGAGGACCTGCGCTGACCTCTTCCGTCTGGTGCCCTTCATGGTGTTTATCATTGTCCCTTTCATGGAGTTTCTTCTTCCCGTCTTTCTCAAACTGTTCCCAGAAATGTTGCCCTCCACATTTGAAACCGAGTCCAAAAAGGCAAGTATTTGTACACATTCACAGACGCAGAAACCCACACACCCTGTACAATGACCATTCAGCAGGATTCATTGTTATTGCATAACATCTCAGATAGGACTGTTATACAAAAAAAAAACTCTGGCCACACAGGCAGCTGACTTTATCTGAACATGACTCCTGATAACAGATAGATGGACATATAAGGGTTTTTTGTTTTTTTTTTAAAGCAGGATCTAAATATTAAATAAATGCCTTTAGCCTCAAAAGTGCACAAACATTTTTAATAGTCTCCTTTTTTGGGCTAAAATACTTGTATACTCATTTGTAATTTATTAAGTACTAATTGTATTTGCAAAAAAGTCTTGCCTGCAGTAAAATGTTAGTAAAATGACACCAAGAGTAAGGTCCCCCTCCCCGCCATTTAATCTCCTAGAAAAGAAAAGCAGCAGATCTCTGTACTGGTACAGCTGGCCCGTTAACTGGAAGGCTCCCAGCTTGTACTGAAGCATGGCCGATTGATTCACAGATATGCACTCTTTCTCCTGGATTACTCCGCTTCTGAAAATGTGATTAACCTTCTGAATAAAGAAGAGGACAGTGAGGGAGATACTGGAGATATATGTAAAATGTATTTATTCTAATATACTTTTCATTTTATCAATCAGTCAACCAATCTTTATTTGTAAAGCGCTTTAACACCTATTAAAATGACTAAAGTGCTGTATGGGTACATGTCGAGATAAAATAAACCAGCAACATAAAATCATAGCATAAAACAATAACAGAAAAACAACAATAAAAGTACAAGTATAA
>JAOWBL010004144.1:0-11463 GCA_028564865.1 Zenarchopterus dispar | reverse complement strand
ATATATATATATATATATATATATATATATATATATATATATATATATATATATATATATATATATATGTACACACACACACATACACATACAAGGTTTGGATTTAAAAATGTTTGTAGCAGCTACAAAGTCAGGACATGATGTTTTCCAAGGTCTCCATCAATCTACGACTTAATCACCACTCTAAATATTCTGACCTTTTAATACAAATCTCAGCCAGATAAGCTATATTCAGGCCACTGATGACCGTACTGACAAATAATAAAACAATAAAGTTTATTCTAAAATGAACTGGGAGCCAATGGAGAGAGTGCAAAATGTGAGAAATGTGGTCTTTAACATTGGTAGGTGTTTTGAAACTGAACTAAATAGGTTTTACTGGTTCGTAGTGATGCTGAATAATGGACTTTGAGGGTTTACTGCAGCCCTGTTGTTGTATCATAGAAATGTTGTATAATTACAGTTCATAAGTTAAGAATTATTCTGTATTCAGTGGAGTTTTCATATTTGAATATGAGACTTGTCTTCCAAGACTCATGTTACATCATAATGTGTACTTATGATCATATGTAGAACAACAAATGTTCATATATTTCATAATAAGCCTTGAAAATGAAGGATTTGATCATTTTAAACCTCTATGCTGACCAAAATTGTTGTTTTTTATTTGCTATGTAGGGAGAAAAGACATGAAGAAAACCCGTTTTATGCTATTTTAAATAAATATCTGCCGAATCTGATATAATGTTTGATGCAGAACACCAGAGGGCAGCAGATGGCAGACAACGTCAGAGGATCATTAGAAAACGTGAGTGGGGGACTTAAATTATTTTGTCCTATTTTTCATTGATTTACTTGGAATCCCAAATTTGCTGGAGTACGTCTGTGAACCTCACAAAAAAACGATCTCAAACCGTTTTAATAACATTTTTAAGGTGGTTCCTTTACTCTGAGGCAATACACACACACACACACACACACACACACACATATATATATATATATATATATAAAAAATTATTGACACAATTAATAAAAAGTGTGGAAATAAAAGTAGCTGGATTTGATAGAAGTCCAAGTGATAAGACCGACAGCCATTAAATGGACCAGAAGGATAAGTTCTGTCTTATCATCATTATTCTGGTGTTCAGTAGTGTAAATAGACAAGCAGGCACTAAAGGCATGCAGTTTTTTTTTCCCTAATATGACAGTGTGCTCTTTAGTAATTAATCAGACCTGGTGGCTCATTGTTCTTCATCAGCATAAAACAAGCCAGTGTCCTGAAGCTCCCATCAGTGGCTCTCCTCTTAAGGATCCATGTCATGGATGTAAATCAGTTATGGTAATAGAAGACTCATTGATCCCTGTTTGCTTTTGCTCAAAGCTAATGCAATTTTCACTTGATTCATTACACTGCAAAATGTAGAGGAAAGTTATCTTTGATCCTTGTTTTTGAATGACTTATTCTCAGGTTGCCCCTGAAGGCGAGGAAGTGTTGCCGGAGACTGAAGTGGCTCCACCATGGGAGGCCTGGGAACCCTCATAATCAGCTTGAGAAATAGCTCTCTGTGGAAGAAATGGAAATTTGAAGAAAAGTATGATTCTTCTGTGATGACACTGAAAGTTCCACTGTTGAATTGGCCAGTGGAGATCCTGCACCCGTCCATATAAATGTCCATTTTGTTGGAGTACCCTTTTCGCAGCTGCACATTCTTCTCTAACACAGGGCAGGTGGAGGTCATGCAGCGGGAAGGACCTCTAGCAAAGTGAGGAGTGGGAGGCGTGAGGCGTAGAGGGAGCGGTGAGATATAAAGAAAGCACAATGGGATACTTGGTGCTGGTGCCACTCCTCAACGAAAAGTTGGCTTGATTTCCCGAGAGGCCAAATTAGCTTTTATTGGAAGTTTGGGGGTATTAGACTAGTGGTGTGAGAGTTGAAAGCCAGGAGGAAAAAGGTACTACAGAGAAGGAAAGTACATGATTTGTCAGCAAACTGTGGGCACTGAAATTCACATGAACCATAAAGTACAGCAGACCACTAAATAGTCTTCCAGGCCGCGGTAGACCTAATAATCACATTGTGGTGGGTGAGGTTAGAGGCTGCCTGTGGCTGGTGGCAGAGGAGCAATTTTAACTATCATAGTGTTGATTTCTTGTACTTTGGGCTTTATAGTTACATTTATTGCAAGTACCTCCCTTTATTTCTTGCTCCTCAACAGCTTAATGACAAAAAGAGGGAAAAAAAAGCATTCTTTGGCACCGGAAATGTTCCTGTGGTATAAACTTACAGAAGCATGGGTAATGTACATTTTGTGGTGCATAGTCCAAAATGCAGTACATAAGGAGTGATGGAGTATTCCAGAAGTAGTTTATACATCATACAGCATGGATCTGCACAGGTTTGATAATAAATGATGAACAGTTCAGAGTGAAAGACCACAGATCAGATTTGGAGATTGATCCAGCCTCCTTGTCTTCATCTCCACACAAACTACATCAAGAAGGGTTTCTCCTACCCCAGATGTGGTTGCCACAAATCTGTACCACTGATTTTAAAAGAGGCACACCTTGAAAGGGCTGCAGAGGAGTTAAGCGTATGACACCACCACCTAAAACTAGTGGTATGATCAAAGCAAACTGAAAGTTTTGTGGGAAAACATAGTTGAAAAGACAAATGTCACAGAGTTTCCTGTCAATAAATAACATCAAAGGCACACGCCTCCTTCCTTAAGGAAGTGTTTTATGCCTTCAGTAGTTAATGTTTATTATTTACTGTATCTATTGGAAGACATTTGTATCTCATAATATTATATAATTATGATAAACTGAAATAAAGAATGAAAGAGGTTGATGGAAACAGTTTTTTAAAATGCTTCTCACTTACTTCAAATTAGGTGTTTTTAATCTCTTTTTTTGAAAGATTTGACGCACATCAGATGATGGTGAGAGGTGGAAAACTTTAAATCAGTTGAAATAATGATCATACTCCTCATATGAATTAACATGATCACATGCACTTTATCCGTTTCTGCTTCTGGATGATCTATATATAACATGCTGGTTTGGGGAAAAAAAAAAACAAGAAAAAAACCCCCTCAAGCCTCACGTTTGTGGCTGTGGACTTTTGGTCTCATTTTTCTTTATTATCTCAAGATTACTATTTCCTTCATCTGTTTGACAAGTGTTCTCCATGTCTTGCTTTAAGCTTCCTTCTTTCCTTTCTTCTTCCACGTCTGACCGCTGACCTCAGTCCTGCGCCTCAACGGCCAGTTGACGATCAGACTAAACAAAGCTTCAGACTCAGTTTGGGCGAACAGGTCAGGGCATGTGCTTTGCAGTAATATGGATAAAGAGAAAGAACAACAACAACATCATGAAGAACTCTTGACATTGGAGCTTTGATCAGACATCAGTTCCCTTTTATATCAGTTATGCAGATGCTTGGGTTTTGGAGCCCCAAACCACATGTTCCACCTGAACTCTTGAGTCTTTCTGTACTAAAGCAATTCTTAAATGTATGTAAGTATTACACATTTCAGGTTCCTTGGACTCTCAGTATGTCCCCTAGAGAATTTAAATGAAAAAAAAGGATTAAAAGTGGAGAAAGAATTAGAGGGATTAAAAAGGATTGTCAGGCTGCAGCACAAATCCATAGCCAATTTGGTTAAAAAAATGATTGGGTGTAGATTGTGCATCTCATATTACTATGGTTTCTGAGGCGTGGAGCCAAGCTGTAACACGTTAGTGCCCACACCGGCATGAGCTCAAGCAACAAATTGGCTGTATTTTACATGTTTTGGATCAGAAAGTAGAGAGGCCTCCTACTGTTTTTTCTCATGTTCAGAGTCAGACTCCAAATGTGAGGAGAGAGATTTCTGCACAGTGAGCCAAACTGAGCTCGACAAAGCTGTTGAGAGCTGCTGTGATTGTGGTTAAACGTGCTCCTTTTAGGATTAAATAGAAATCTGTGAGATTATCAGCATGTATTTGTACTATTTATTTTCAGGTACACCACATAAGATACAAAACACAAGGATAGCAGGCTTGACAAAGTTCATGATTGTCGCGGCGTGAGAAACAGGTGAGGAGTTTCCATGATGAGGTGATTTGTTTGGTTGCTGTGGAGACGGACAGATATCAGTGGACAGCGAGGGTGTGTGAGAGGCAGAATTATCCCTGACAGCCAGTTGTCCAGAGCGTAAGGGATACTAGTACTGGAGTCTGCCAGGGTGGGCAGCGCCTCACCGCGACACCCTCTGGTGAGATTTAACACCCCCCCCACCAGGCCTCGCCCAACTCCACAATTTTGAACATTTATCTGGCATGTAGTCCAGCCACCACCAGTAATCCCAAAGTCAGACTGTGATGTAGGCCAGAGCAAGTCAGGATTCTCCGCTCTTCTCACTATTTTAAACAGCACTAGACATTTCCCATGTCACTGAACTTCCCAAACAGCTTTTAAAGCAACAAGCCCTTGCTTTCACCAAGGTGGACAGAAGAAGCAAAGAAAGAAAAATCAGTGTTTAGTTCAGAAGGTCAAAAAGGACCACATGCCTTTAGTCTCTTCTCTGCAACTTACTTTGCCCCAAAGAGTTCTAGTCTCCACATACTGAACATTTCATAGGTCAAATTCCACATGTAGCAATCTGTACTGCTCCCAATACTAACAAAGCATTTTTACAGCTGTTTTTTAAGTTTTAATGATTTCATAAGTGTTTGGACCATCTGCGATGACACACGCAGTTGACTCTCCATCCCATTTCTACAAGAGGCCTTTGAGATGCTCCCAGCTTGATGGAGGCACACCTAGCTGCGGTAACGGCATATAATTATGAAGGCACAGACCACAGGAGCTCCTGTTGATGGTGTTTGTCAGCGTTGAAGGTGAATCATGTTAGCCAGGTTTTCTCAGATCTGCTGGAGGATAAAAGAAGGGTTCCATAACAGTTTTAATTCTTGGACCTGGCCATTGGTCAAACAGATAGCCAACAAACTAATGGTCTCTACAGATGAGATCAGAGTTCTTGTGAGATGGGATAACCTTACTAAAGGGATAGAAGCTATTCTTCACTAACAGGCATGTAACAGCCTGCTGGGAGTTTACCAAGAGACATCTGCAGGACTCCCAGCCCAAAACAAACCAAATCCTCTGATCTGATGTATGTTGTGGATATGAGGAGCAGGGGACCCAGGTGCAGCCTTCAGACAGGTGAGGAAAAAAAATGTTATTTATCAAAGAAAATAAAGTTCTGCTGTCAGAGAAAGACACAAAGAGACGAACAAGGCAGGAACAAAACACACAACTGCATTGTTCTGACACTGGAATGGTTACACCATTTTGGGATTTGGTTCATATGCTATCATCCTCAGAATTTGTAACCTAGGAACAGTACTGCTGCAGGTAAACGCTGCACCCAGAATATAGTTCCTTATATGTATCTGTTTATGTTTGTGTTGTTTGGAAGTTTACTTGGCTGTTTTAGTCGGCTCGGCGTCACAGCTCACCTCCAGAGCCAATGCCGAACTACAGGGATTTGTCAAACTGGGATATTGGATGCACAGAGAGAAGGGAGGAACTCCTGATCAAAACTCTCCGGCTGATGGAAAACAATTCCCGAAGGAAGTAGCATATGTATAACAAGAAAGAGATAAGTAATGGAGTACAGGAGTGTGGGAATCAGTAATTATAACCTGGTTTGAAACAAAGGCGGGACGCAAAACTCAACAGAGTGAATGAGGAGACTGGCTCTGTGAAAATGAAACAGGAACTAAGCTAACTAGAGTGCAATTTTGAAATAAAAAAGGGAAAAAGTAAACTAGAATAAAGAGCATGGAAATTACAATGAGAACACAAAAAATAATCATCACTTCATTAACACCACTTCCAAAGAAAAAACGCCAAGTTTAAAGGACAATTCCTGTGAAGACCTTTGAAGACCAAATGATTTTAATAAGGTGAAAACAAAATAAACTAAAACAATTTTAAGATGTATTTGAAACAATAAGACATGGATGAATCGATAGGGTCTGAAAAGGCACTTGGTGTCAATCACAAGATCTACAGATGCTGAACGTGAAAAAAGATATTCTCAATGAGACTTGCATTTTTCTTTCACCAATTAGCTGACTGGTCTGAACTGGATCTAATGATAATTGATGCTGCAGCAGCGCCTCACACAGCTCCTAATAGGCTTTTCTTTAATGAATCAAAAGGGCAGTCACTCTTCCATTGCCTTCAATCACACCGCCGCAATCACTTACCATTAAAACGCTGCACCGTATGCATTATACAGGAAGACGGCAATCCATTTTGTTGTCTTTTCAACTGTCTTAAGTGGACAGAGTTTGGATGTGGCAGCGCCTGATGTGAAGTCATCAGTTTAGCAACATGTGCACTCAAAAACTGCTCCATCTTGCCTTTAGTTGGCAGTGAGGCCGTGTTTTTTTTTTTGCGTATTTTCACATTAGCCACACTTAGTCTATTCAACAAGCCATCCTAATGCTGAGCCCGGCTCTTCCTTGCCACATTATTAGCTTTGACCTTTGCGTGCCAGTTCCAGGGCTGATGCTGAGCCAAAGAAACTCTGCCAGAACTCGAGCCAGAAATAAAGGGCTAACACATGTTGCATTTTATGAACAGTCCAGCCATGGATTGTACTTAAACAGTCATGAAACCAGGTCTGTTGGGAGTGTAAAACCATGCTGGGCGCCCCGCATACACAAAGCCCTCCCATCCACACCCACCACACTCCCTCGGCTCATACTGCCTGTATATACAGTATGTCACCCTGATCCACTTACTGCTCATTTATTTCCAAACTTCATCCAATTCCAAACATGTGCGCTCATGCTCCACCTTTCATTTGCCCTCCTCCACTCCACCATCACATGACTTCTGCATGAGCTGTGCTCTCATGCTTAGTGGTTTCCCCTATTGTGTCACAATTTTTTGATTCAGTCACCCACTTCCACCAACAATCAGGCCAGCTTAACACCCCTTCACTGACAACCTGAGGTTTAAGGAGTGTCATTTTTTTCCTGCTGGTTCTGGCATCACAGCAGCTTGTGAGTAACAGGTCAGCAGTGGTTGTGTGTGTCACAAGATTTGTCACTTATTTTACTGGCAGATGTACTGCAACCAATTAGGAAACCCACAACTATTTCTACAAATTATTTAGCAAAAAAAAAGAGAACAAAATGAAACATTAAGGAACATACTCTTCATTGTTTGCTCAAACAGGTCACATGACTGAACCAACAGCAACAAGCAGTAAAGAGTTATGACATTTGTGAAATAACAACATTGACACATCAGTGCTTCTAAACTATATAAAATATTTACAAATATATATTCAAAATATAAAGAGATATATGAAAAGTATCAAAAGTACATGTGAAGTTAAAAAGTACAACTAGAACTTAAACATCAGAGGTGTGTAAAACTTATAAAATCCATCTCTGGGCAGCATAAAAGGGTTTCCTACCTGTGCAGAAACAGAACATGATTGAGAGTTTGCAAGTGATACAAAGATATAAAACCTCATTATTAACTGGTGATTACCCAGTTTCAGCAGAATAATAAAGCTGTCATGTTTTTGTGTTAAATTTGATTTCCATAAAAGTACAAAGGAGAGGGTTTATTTAATACCTCTCTTACATTTAACAGTGGGTTGAATGATAAGGAAGTGATTAAAAAAACACACTGTGTGTTTTGAAGTAGATATCTGGGATCGTTTTAGGTTTTATGAACTCAGTGGAAAGCTCAAACTATATAAGACACGTGGTGTGTAAATCCTCTCTCACCCAGGACTGATCTCCAACTTTCCTTCCAGCGGAAAGTAGATAGAGAGAAACCACCAAACTTATGGCAAGATTTGTAGCTGATTTACAGGAGCCACACACCTCCTATACAGAATTGCAAAAATAAAAGAAGTCCTTGGTATATTTTCTGGACCTTAAAACTATGATGAAAGGACTAACCCTAATCCCTAATGCGCACCTCAGAAGTCACAAACAGATGGTGAAACTGCACAGCAAAGCCAGCTGATGGGGTGATGAGTACACTTCCATGTTGCCATCCACACCTCCTCCTCCACAGATGAAACCAGCGTTTGAAAGATCTAAATATATGTTCCTTTTGTTATTGCTTTCTGCAAATTAAGATTGATGAGAGGTGTTCTGCAAAGCGAGACAAATGAGACCACAATATGAATCTTATGAGATATCAGATTGTACTTTAACTCTCACAGTGTCACTTTCTTCCTCATCTTCCCTTTGGTATTGATGATCCAGGGTGGCTGGAACACATTTTGTCAAAATTCAGTTATATCTATACTATAAATTCACTTGAAGCATCTTACAACTATGAGGGAAAAAATTCAGTCCCTGTGTAGGAAACCTTTGTCTCCAGTTTTTACACATGACCCAACAGGGAAGATTAGTAGTTTAGCACCCCAATGAAATGAATCTAGCAAAGGTGCAATGGGAAACTTCTTACTTTGTGCTAGCAGTCTTAACCTCTGCACTGGACATTCATCATCACAACCATCATCACCGCTGTCCACTATTATTTGAATAGCATTTGAAATCTTCAACAAAAAACATTCACACTATTTGCATGGCACAGCCGCAGTAACATTGTTCATTTGACAACCTTAGGGCTTGACTGAAACAATTCTCCACAAAATTATTTACATTTTGGCGGAAAGCAGATTTTTTGTCATTGTATTTGCTTTAACAGTAAGATATTTTGTCAGAATAAAATGAGTTATATTCTTTACAACTTTTGGTTATGCTACATATTCCTCTTGATAGATGTAGGCGACAGGTGATGGAAATATTTTGGATGGAAGAAAATGATTAGCTCACGTGCTTATTAAACTTGATGTGAACTTTATTTCCATTTCAGGTTACTTATTTACTACTTAAATATGGATTTATGTACTCTGCCTTCGAGGTAGTATTTAGAGAGAAATAAGAAACTCATAAACACTTTAATATAATGAATTACTAACCTTTAGTGTATTTTCTCACCCAAATAAATATGGCAAAAAATAATATCATGGAAATCTTGTTTAATTTTTATATTTCATCTCCATGTGAACTGATATTTGTGAGTTTTTATTTGCTCTTGCTTCACTGTCCATCTGACACGGATTACTGTTTTAGCTTCTGGAGATGTGTGACATATTTCAACCTGGAAATGAAGATGTCCACTTATTCTTGACTGAGGTTAATAAGTAAGACAAAGAACCAATTTTTTGTACTTCATTTGTTAAGGATGATTTTATAATACATCTTTTTTTATTTAGTTCATTATCTTTACACCAGTCTCTAAATATTTCAGACCTACAGTGGCTGCGGATGAATGAATTTCCACCAAAATCTGACCTGACTGAGCTGCACAGATCAGAAGGATGTAGAATTTATTGTTATCCCCCTTTCTGTGCTTCCTTTCCCCACTTCCCTTTTCCTCCCTGAGTAGCCCTTTGTAAAATGTGTGTGTGTTTGGACTCCTCATATTTGAAGCAGGATGTCATTTCTGAGGTTGGTTGGAGGTGCTTACTCCTGTAAGCACTCCTCACCAAATCAATGTCCCACTATGGACTACTCCACAAATATATGTGTGCATGTTTACCTTTCTTTGTGTGTGTGTGTGTGTGTGTGTGTGTGTGTGTGTGTGTGTGTGTGTGTGTGTGTGTGTGTGTGTGAGGGGGGACTATTTGACCCAGTTTGTGCACAGCTGTGTGACTCGATTATTGTACATATGTGCAAGATCTGCAGGCCTCTTTGACAAGGGTCTATCGACTTAAGTCTGTGCTGTGAGTTCAGCACTCTGCTCTTCCATGTGATCTCAGACAAACCTTTGTTGCACATTTTTCTTTCTTTCTTTCTTTCTTTCTTTCTTTTTTTTTTGAACAATCCAGATGAACTCTGGCTCTCCCGTGCTAATTTCCTGAAAGTCCAAGAAATATAAGAAAAGCTATATCTGCTTCCTGTGCTGTTCTTAACAGTGAATTAATCTGTAATGCCAGGGATTATTGTTGAGTTGTATCAGTAGAAAAACATAAACCCATGCTGGTGTTGGTCTGAAAACAAACTCGAATACCTTCTGAAATAAATAAACCAAACTTACAAAGTAGAAAAAAAACACAAAACAAGGGTTTAGAGCAAATAACTGACAAAGAGTAAACGGGCAGAAATTCTGCAGAAGGAGGTGACGATAAAGAAAACACAGTGAATGGTAATCAACTACTTCATCCTTTGGTTTTTCTGTTTCAGAGCCAAATCTGAAAACAGAAATATTGAGACATTGTTTTCACATTTTTCAGCTCCAAAATCAAAACACAATAATAGAATAATGAGGAAATAAAAAAAACAACAACAACAAAATAAACCACTCTTTCTGTTTTAAAATCAAAATGGTGAAGAGGAAACAGTAAATAAGGGTTATTTTTTTCTGTCTGTGTGAAGTAATGGTATCAAACCAGGAGGGATCTGGACACATGATTTCTGTGTTGCAAATGACAAGTTTATGCTTCTCACCTCTGGAACAAACTCCCAGAATGCATCACGGCTGCTGAAACGCTCAATTGCTTAAAGTCAAGGTTGAAAACCTTTTTATTTACGGCTGCAGTTCAGTAATCCACCAAAATGCACTGAAACCTTTATTTCTTGCATTTTATTTCTTCAGTTCTTTCTTCAATTCAGTCTTTAATTCTGCTTTTATTTTTTTTACTTTTAATGCATTTTTTTAAAAACAAATGTTCTTATGTAAAGCACTTTGAATTGTCTTGTAAATGAAATGTGCTATACAAATAAACCTTACCTTGTCTTGTCTTGCTTAGAAACAGCAAGTTTGGTTGCAGAAAACACAAACAAATGACTCTTTTTTTTTTTTTTTGAAGGTTGACCTCCAAGAAGAACCTTCTCACATTCAGAACAGCACAAAAGTTTACTGAGAGTATAATTACCACAATGGCTGTGACACTGCCAAGGCAATTTGTTCTTGTGTGGGCAGCCCTTACAACATTTAGTGTATGTAGTCTCAATGGTTTTTGTTGCTTTCCAGTTGTCTTTGTGTGTCAATAATTTGTTGTTTTTTTTTAAATCACCGTTCTGTCATGTAGTTTTAGAAAAGAAATGTGAAAAAAGGAGAAAAAAAACCCTTTGTGCCTTCCTCATGTGATGGTTAGCAGAGTTTAGCGTGTTGTTGATTTGGTCCCAACACGGTAACGCCATAAACCAAACTCTTCCAAGTTTATGTGTACTATGACAGAAACGACTGCTCCTCAAGAGTGAACTCATTTACATGAATTTGTTGATATCTGCTCTGGTGCAGCATTAAAATGTCTGGCTCTTGATCAGACAATAGTAAATTGAAATTGGCTCACCACCTGTGGGAGGGGTCATGGAGGTCAGGTGCATTGTATGCTGGGCGGTGGCCGAAGGCAGAGATCTTGG
>JAOWBL010004142.1:0-11464 GCA_028564865.1 Zenarchopterus dispar | reverse complement strand
CATCCATCCATCCATCCATCCATCCATCCATCCATCCATCCATCCATCCATCCATCCATCCATCCATCCATCCACCTTTATACTTTTTATTAAATTTAAAAAAAAAAATCACACAATACCACATTTCACATCTTGTTTTAGGATTAATTTACCATATTTAAAGACCTAGTAAGGACCAGAAACTTTTCCCTGATGTTCTGATACACAAAACCTTATTGGGAGAGGTGTACTTTCATTTAACAGTACATAATGCCACTGGAAGCCCTGATAAAGTTTGTCAGAGCTCATATAGCTCACACAGGGTTTTATATGGGTGTAAAAGCTGTGTTTAGGCCAACATGCTACTAATTGTTTCTGGGGCGATGCAAATTATTCTACAGTCTGTCATCTAAGCAATATCCGTGGAGCCTCATGGGATATCCTTAAGTCAGAGCCAGTCATATGGATATCAGTACTTACTCTTTGTGCTTACTCAGGAGTACACATTTGGTATAAATGCCTTTTTTTATTTACTTCTAGAACTGCTGACAATGAAATGTCATGGCCCTGAATGAGTCACTTGCGACGTGCTGGAGAAAAGGAAGAGTGGGATGGAACAAAGAGAGCAGGCAAGATAGAGTGAGATTTTAAAAAAGTAAATTATATGAATAAAGTTGAAGATGAACTAAAAGAATGAGGAGGCATGGTGAAAAATAAACTAAATAAAATAAGAACAGCTGCAAATATATATTTCTTTTTTACACATCATGCAAAAAAGAAAGTTTACCCTCTTTCAATTTGAAAGCTTTTACATTTTGTATCAGGACTAAATAAAAGTGATCAGTGTCTTTACCAGGTCTCAAAAAAAGGCGAATTCAATCTCAGATGAACAACATCACATGGCATGTATTTTGGAACGATATTTTTCATTTCACAAGAGCTAACCCAAGATGTAGATATGTATAAAAACCGAAGAACATCTCATGATTCAGTAGCTTGTAGACCCATATTTAGCAGAAATACCTTAAAGTTTTAAGTATTTATCCAAGGACCAACATATATTTTGCAATGACTCTTTAAGTTGACTGATTTTACAAGCTGTGAGGGGGCTTACATGAGTGTGACAGACAAAAATCAGAAGTAAAAATCCAAAGAGTATGCTATTAGCTGCTAGGGAAGCAATTGTTAAGGTCAGGGAAAGGACTATTAAAACACCCCAAGTAATTAGGGTAATTTCCAGCAGTCAAAACAATCTTTAGCATGGACAAGAACTACAGCTCTCTAAATTGACTAAAGGATCCTTAAAGCCACCATACACAAAATCAGCCTACTTAAATACATTGATGAACCTTCTTAACTCATGTAGCAACATGTAACCACTCAAATTCATGATATATTTTTTATTTATATTTACAATTAGGCTTGTATTCATGACAAGACGTCTGTCTTGATTTGTTTTTTATTTTAATTACATAATTTGAATAGTAGCATTGGTGTCTTTTTTTTTTTTTTTTGAACATATGCACTTATTTAGTGGTTGACCAGCACTAAAATTCCTTGGTGATATAGATTTTAAAAATCTGTGCCATCAGCAGGCCGGTCTCACTGAACAACGAGAAATGAGCACAAAATACACCAACATATGCAGTGGGGTTAATAAAATAATTACATGCATGCACCATGGCAAACAGCCTTCTTTTTCTTTTTTTTTAAAACCTAAATCTTACAAACGACTGACAGAAAACTATTGATCAAGTGACTGATTAAACATTTTATATGTGTGCCTTATGTGGTGGTGATGTTAGAGACCCATAACGCTTTTGCATTTATTTTTTTTTTGAGTATTCAACAATGTAATAATGATTAATTATCACAATGCTGATGGCATGGGCTCAAAAAAATGAAGTATAGCTATGTCATAGCAGAGTCTGTCTATGGAGTAGAGAAGTAGGATTTTCAAGGTCTTGTGGAAACGGGGTTATAAGGACTTTGGGAGAACAATGACTCTGTCTTATGTTGGATAGTGCAGAATTACCAGTTATGCTCATAATCTCAAGGGAGAGTGTGTTCTTACAGAAATTTAACCAATTAGAAGAAACTTGAAGACAAGTAACTGATCTTAGAGTTAACCAAGCTTTACCTGTAGCCTGACTCTTTGTTTTCTGAAAGTGTTTCTACTTGTACATGTTGGTGTTTGTAAGCCTGTAATAATTACAGCCTTGAGGGGTATATGTTGTGTTCAGTTACTCTGGAGACACCAAAGATTAAAATAAGTTGGCTAGAAATTAGGATAAAGAATGCAAGTCCTCAGTGGTTGTGTTTTGCTGTACTTTAAGTTTAAGAGTCTTCCTCTTGGGCTGAATGTTTGCAAGATTTGACATGTGTACTTTCTCCTTGTTGATTCATTTTGCTGTTTGTCCATGCCAGAATTGACAGATTTGTGACATGGCAAGAAAATCAAAGCCTTTTCTTTTTTTCTTTGACAAGAAAAAAAGAAAAAGAAATACTTGCTGACACTGACCAATATCTGAAATCTTATTCCATGGTATCTAGATTTTACTACTCATCATCATTAGGACTAGAAATCTTTTTCATGTGGATGAACACCTACAATGTGCATGATTCTCTCGATCATGTCAGAGACGGTATCCTAAGTGCATTTATTTCCCTGATGTATTTTACAATAAAAATATGATGTAAAGATTGTATGCTACATCTGTCTTTTGAAAGCTTGGAAGCTTTGGAAGCTGTTTCTTTTTTCTTTTTCTTTTCTTTTATCCTACAAGTTCCCACAAAAGACTGTAGCACAGCTGATTTTGCAGACTGGTGAATCTCTTCTGTCATGTTCCTTTTTACTGATGTGACATGGCCTTGCAGTTTAACAGATAATAGTTAAGGAATGCTATAACTCTGACACCTACACTGCCCTGTAAACACAAGAGGGCATCTTCTTCTTTTCAGGCCCGTATGGTACACAGTTTTTAATTATAGACTGAAATTATGTGGACAAAAGTGAACACTCCCATCTCTCCGCCTACCAGTGTATGATTTTGTAAACTAACTATGCGAATTTCCTGTTCACAGCTGTCCTCATTTTCCTGTGGCACTTTTTAAAAGTGCTGCTCTGTTTGTACTCAGCAATGCATTACCTCTCACAAACATACACACACACACCCCACCCACCAATCTCAGCTCTGTTTTGCTGGGAAGACACAAAGTGGCATACCATTACTTAACAATTACCCCCTGAGACGGAACTGCATGACTATTTATGGTCTTTCTTATTTATTACAGCTGGGCAGGAAAAACGCTGATCACTTCTAAAACTTCCAATTGTTGCTGCCCAGAAAGTGGATTTATTGTAGGTGTTGGGATGCAGCATCATACAAACTGTTTATGCCTCACTTGGCATGTACTGTTTTTTTTTTAAATGTATTTATTCATTTATTTTTGTCAAATTGAAAAAAAATAGTATAGGTGCAAATAATCATCTTTGTCACTGAGGATATTTGTAAGGTCAAAATCCAACTAGAATGTTTCCACATAGAAAGTTGTACAAGGCCATGAGGCTGCCACATTACACCCAAATGTATTTTGAGTCTCCAGTGCTTGATTAAAATTTTGACTATTTTTAAAATTAGGTGTTTACTCTCATTATTTTCAGGTGTTTGTTGGCCATCTAGAAGGGATAACATTGCAGTTCAATATATTATGTTAATATAAACCCTAAAGACATTTTGGGTGAATTTACTAAACGCTTTCTTCCAAATGAGAATGTCTAACCTCACAAACAATAATGTGTGCAATGGAATCTTTGTTTTTTTTTTAAACTGTTTTCCCCCTGTCATTAACATTGCCAAAACCCATCTACTCTCTTAGTCACTAGTGGGTCATTTAAAATTGTGCTTCTGCTGTATTTTCCATAAACGTTATCCAGAACCCTAAGCACTGAATATATTACATGATTGCAGAAATGTGTATAAATGCCTAATGTTTTTACCTAAACTTCACACGTAAATGCCACAGTCAGACACAGGTACAAGGTCAGGGAGAGAGTAAAACAGAAAGAGAAAACCAATGCTTTTCATGTTCTTCACAAGAACCATGTTTCCTTCAGGGCATGGAAAAGTGCTGCAGTACATGGGGGGTTCAAAGATATATTGTATTGTGAGGGAAAGGCTTCTTTTAGATTCCTCTGTTCTCAGTTTTGCTTTTAATTTCATGAGCTCAAATCTCTTGAAGAAAACAACAATGGCGGTTCTTGGTGTGACCTGGCACAGTCCCACTAAATATGCACTTCCAAACTTGAACTGTAGAGGTTTTTAAAGACATGTTGCTAGCTGAGTTCTGATATCAAGTACACTGCTGTCAGCAAGATCAAAGTGAGTCCTACTGTCCTCTGAAGTGTGTTCTCTCAAGGTGTATTTGTCAAGTATGAACTACCATCTACACAAGTCCAAACTTGTCAGACTTGATACAGAGAAACTGCTCATCTACCTCTTCCTCTTGTTGTCTTCTGATTGCTTACACTTGTGTCTTGTTGGCCTTAATGTATGTGTCTACATATTGCCATGCCTTTCCTTCGCTCTGTACACTGCCTAGCCCTATCCCTTTGTTTTGCTTCTTCCACTGTTTCTTGATGTGTCTTTTTCTTTTTTTTTTTTTCTTATTTAAGATCTTGCTTATGCAGAGCTTTTGGTTTAATGTATGGGTTGTTATTCTTGTTACTTCGGCCCCCTGGTCTCCTGCAATTGGGATCCAATTCCCTGCCGGGCCATTTAATTAGAATTTTCTTTTTAAATCTTGGCTAACATTTTAATTTTGACATTCATCATTCCCTCAATTACATTTACAGTTATTATACACCCCATCCCACCACCCCTATTTCCCTTTTATATAAAAAGGTTGGACAACTTCACACCCAAAGTCAAAGACAAGCATTTAGTAGGGATGAAGACAGAATTTGATAGATATTTCCAGGAGGCAAGTGTGAGCTCAATTACTTTTACGATGAATTGCCAGACAGTACTTTTGCATGGGCCTCGGGCCTTTTCCAGTACTCAGTTACTGCCTTGATTCACTTAAATGACTGATTCGGTGTCACACTATCTTTGGGCTGGAATCAGTAACAATAGAAAACAAGCCAGTTATGTAGTGGAGAACCCTAAATCTATTTTTCTAATTATTGGTAAGGAGTGTAAACTATTTTGCTAGAGTAAATCTTACAGGTGATAGAATTTTTCGTTCTTCAAATGTAAGAGCTGTCTTCACATAGAAAAAAATGGAATAAATAAATCTTAGCGCTCAGACCTTACCTGCATATCTCTATTTCAGCCGATTTGTCAATCTCTTTATTTCACAGATTTTTGTGGCAGTCTGGTCAATATTTTCAAGTTCCCTGAAATTCACACCGAACCGAAACCAACTATTATTACTGATCTCAGGCTTATGAATGAGGTATTCTATTACAAAAAATGTGCACTGTCCCACATCTCCCACTGCATTTGTTCAGCTAGATATCTTATCCAGTCTCATTCTGTTTGTCTCACGCAATTAAGTTTTCATTTTGATAAATAAACTAGGTCTATTTCCTGTCTGCATGTGAAAGATTATGTAAAAGTTAAGTTTCTAGCTACTTTATTTGACTTTTGTAATCACTGCGCCCATCAGTGTGTCTGCCTGGTGAGCAGGATATTGAGGGTGACAGCAGATTTTTATTGGAAATTTAATCCATCTTTGGCAGGAAAAATAGATGCACACCTTGATGAAGGTTTTATCAGTAGAGAAAGGTTGGCATTTATAAAGCAGCAATTGAGGAATTAACAATGAATGTGAAAGACAGCCAAGCAGCAAACAATATGAAACATTTAGGTGTGCATATAATATGTATGACTCAGATTATAGGCTATTTAATCACTTGTATTGATGGGATTTTCCTTTTAAATAATTTATTCAATGTCCTCACTTATTTAAAAATAAAGTAACAATGGATACATACTGGACCTAAGATGTTTTAGATGAGAAACATGAACACTTTGTAGTTTTTTTTTTTCAGTTTTGATAAATTCAAGCATGATTTACTCTTCGACATAGCAACTACGCATGTAGCCTACATAAAGGATCTATGTAGTCATTGACTTGGCAGCACAGGAGCTTGCAGTGCCAAGCTTTCTTTTTATGACCTTTATTTCTCTCAGACATGGCAGACCTGTTCCCTATATAGAGGTCTTATGCTAGTTGTTGCTGATAAATGTTGAACAGCAAAGACTTTTGTTGACACTACAACAATCTATGCAGTTTTAAAATGACAGAGGAAGTGGGAGCTAAAAGTGTATACAAGGAATACAACAATGTAAGTGGAGCGGTCACATTAATTTCAATCACCAATGACCTGACTGATTACTGATTCAAAGCAGAAGCATAAAGTAGTATTTCTTCTTCTCCATATTGCTGCTGTTTCTTAACTTTGATACACCGTTTTTGTTTTTAATACAGTTAAATCTCATATTAAACATAATTCCAGCAATCATACTTGTTTTCTGTCAATTCTTAAAGCACTGCAAAAATTAATTTAAAAAAAATCACATATCACATATTATTTTCGTTATTATTATTATTATTATTATTATTATTATTCATAATTAAGATCACACAAATGTTACAAAAGATAAAAAACAACCTTGAATAGTGGGTATGTTTAAATGTGTGACTGGTGTATGGGAGAGATGGGCAGTATTTTTGAGGCATATATTTAAAACCTGATTTCCACTTTGACAATATCTAATATTTGTATCAAAAAACATAAGTACTATTTTTAAACATTTTCTAAGATGTCTATAAAATGCGAGATTTTCTTCTTGTGGGGCACAGCGATGTTGCTTCGGAAGTCTGCGCAAACACACCCTCCGTATGTCAATCAAACTTAGCTTAATTCAGCCAAACCCCCCCAAATATTTGCAGAGCTCTTGTCAGATATTTACAGCGGAGTATATCTTTTAACATGTTGACATGATGGTGAAATTATTATGACCGTCCAGTTTAGTGCATGCTGGGTTTATACAAGCAGATGGTTGCTTTGCTGAGCAGCGTAGCGTAGCGAGGAAGTGATGATGGCTAGCCATTGCTTGAGCTGACTGTCAATCAGTCATATTAGAAATACATGTAATGCTTTATATAAACTCTCTTGGCATGGTGTAAAAAATTTCAGTCCCTCAAGGTTGTCATGGATGGGAAATCAAATGGGGCTGATCAAAGGAGTTGTGAAATACGTTGGAAACAATGGAAAGTAATCTACCATTGTTACAGTTTTCAGCTTCACTCAAATAATCTACAGTTGAAAAAAAGAGCCATTTCAGCACCTTTGATAATGTTAATTTTTTGCACGGACAAAACTTTGTTCTTTTCCAGGTAAGATAAAATTGACATTATTTCAATTATCTTTTTAGAAAGTAAACAATAAACAGATGGAAAAGAATAGTATATAATGTGCAATTTCTATTTTGTTGTTATATTGATGATAATAAATTGTTACTCTGAATAATATTATTATTAATAATAAATATTAATATTGGTGTTCAGCATCTATTATTATTATTCATCTATTATTATTATTATTATTATTATTATTAGTAGTAGTAGTATTAGGCTCTAGTCGAGTAATCTAGTGACTGTCACAAAAAAATGTTATTCTTGATAATTAGTCAGGTTCTACTTTTTTAAAAATTGATCTCATTATAATTTTATCTATAACTAAAGAACACACTATGGACACTGTTTAGCTCAGCACAATAAGCATATGCCCCACATACAGAGGTTCCAGTCCTACTGCAGTAAATCTGGATTGAAGACCCCGCTTGTGATGCTTTGCTGCATATCTTCCACCAATCTCTGCACCCCCTTTCTCTTCTGTCATTGTCAATGTAGTCCATGAGAACCAAAAAAAAAAAAAAGTGACCACTGAATTTACTGAAAATCTCAGTAAGAAATTATCATGAATATTTGTGTTTGTTCTTGTGTATGTGTTTGTGTGTTTTTACACATTTTTGTTTCTTTTGCAGGTGTTGCATGGAGCACACTGATCATAGAAAATACATAAGAGATTTACGTAAATCCTGTGGATTGGGTTAAAAAACAGGATTAAGAGGAGCAAATCATTTAGAGTTGCCTCAGTTGCTTTATGTAAAACCTGCTTATTTTTTTCCTTTGTAACAACAGCCACAGAGACATTTACTACCTTGTTTATTATTTGTTTCAACACATTCAGCTGGGCTGTTGTTCATCCCTCTTTTTTCAGTATTTACAATGACTCTATAGCTTGAACAGAGTCCAACTGAGTGTACTGGACATAATTACAAAGGCACACACCTGTCTAAATGTGCTGTCACAGCTGGTGGTGTTTGCTGGAGTGAAAGCTAAGCCATGAGGTCGAGAGAATTGTCCACAGACCTATGGAAGAGGATTTACAGTCAAGTGAAAAAGAAAGGACACTCTCTGATCTGTAAGGTTTCATCTATCAAGACATACACATTCTAGTCCTTACAAGGTCTCAAAATTAGTAAAATACAACTTTAGAATAGAAATATGACACAATGTGTTATTTATTTAACAAAAGCAAAGTCAAAGTGCAAAAGCACTGTGAAGAAAACTACTTACTGCAGGGCTGGGCAATTACAGTCCTCGAGGGCTGCTGTCCTGCGTGTTTTAGAGGTTTCCCTGCTTCAGCACATCCTGCTACAAATGACTGTGTCATTAAGACATATAGATCTTGATGACAAGCTGATGACAAGCATTAATTTTAATTAGGTGGGTTAACGCAGGGAAAAATTTAAAACATGCAGGACAGCGGCCGGAATTGCCCACTCTGACTTACTGTTTCCTCTCAATTTCTAAGAACGGAATAAAAGTGAGAGCAGCACGGTGGATTAGTGGTTAGCAAAGCAGGAGTCTTTCTGTGTGGAGTTTGCATGTTCTCCTTGTGCTTGCGTGGTTTCTCTTCGGGTACTAAGGTTTCCTCCCACAGTCCAAAACCATGTAAGTAAGTAAGGTAAGAGCTCTAAATTGCCCGCAGGTGTGAGAGTTGGTTGTTTGTTGATAAATGTGGCCCTGCGATGGATTGTTGACCTGTCTAGGGTGTACCCCTGCCTATCACCTGTAATGAGCTGGGATTGCAGACCTCCGTAATCCTGTACAGGATTAAAATGGGTATAGGAAATGGATGGATGGATGGAATAAGCTCTTATTCCATCCATCCATCCATTTCCTATACCCATTAAGTAGTAGTAGTAAGTAGCAACCAGCTGCTGGTAATGAAATGCACTTGATGAACTGATAATCAGCAAATGTGAGCAATTCTTTAAAAGCAGAATTTCTTTCAAGATGCAGGTCTGGAGCACTCAAGAGCGTGTTTAAGTAATGCCAAGCATGAAAGACTTCAGCAATGACCTTACAGAAGTAACTGTCACTTCCTATTAATATAAGAAACAGCAGAAGGTAATTTCCAAGTAATTTTAGAGTCCTTTAACAGTGAAAAAGACAAATGCCTCTTTTTTGTTTTTGCTTTTTTTTTTTTTCAAGACAAATGACTTTCCAGAAATACATATCCCAGCAAGTTCTCTCCAAGGTCAGTCTGTGTATACTGTGTCTGTGAATACTTAAAGAAATTGCAAAAAATCATAAAGCTTCATTTTGGACTCTTCCGGTGTAGGTCAGCCTTTTCAATGTTAAAGTTTATGACAGATATATTTTTCAAAACTTCTCATAAAACATTCCAGAAGAACTTAAATGTCATTTTAATGTTTCATTCTTAGATTTTGATGCCATCTCACCACACAAGAATGCATGTTGACATTGTACTTGAATATCATTAACATTAGGTGGACATGTTCCCACCAGTTCATCTTGTTAATTCCACCCATTTGTCCATCTTTGGATTAACCTGGGTTCAGCCAAGTCAGTTCCTACCAATATGGCATCATCCAGCCCTGAACAACTCAGAGTTCAAACACCCCTGCAAACGTCCAAACATAGTGTTCACTGGAGCACACAGAAAATGGATGATCCAAGCTGCATGATCTAACACACCCAGAGAGTTTTGAGTCAAACAACTCTATTGTGATGCCTGATCAATAAGAATAGGGATCAAAATTGCATAATATTAGGCCTTTAACAATTTTTCTGATTAACCTGTTTCAACTTTTCATTACTGAAAATGCAAAGCCTTTCCCCCCGCTTTTATGCTATAATGATTTGCATAAATGAGTGGCAGGCTCAATTGTGTGGAGAAAAATGCATCAACCACAAGTCTTTTATTTGACCAAATGAAATTATGCTGCGTCTTCTCAACTGCCTCCTCAAATGAAAGTTTGACCTGACAGCAGTGAGTCAGCCTGACTATGACTTTCCTCAACCTTTATGAAAGACACCATTGTGCCTCATGGGAGCCTCTGTGGTTGTATGAGATACACGAGAAATTTCAATGATGCTCACAGAGCTGTGGGCCTTCTCAAAGTTTTCAGCAAGCTGCATGAAATCAAATGACAATATTTCAGGTGTATGAATGCTGATATATTTTTTTAATTTACCTCACTCTTAATCTATCTTCCAGTCATCCTTTCTGCATACTCTCTGCTTTGTCAAAGGTCAAGACGGGGCTAAGGCCTATCTGAGTTGTCATTGGGTAGGAGGTGTGTTACACACAAGACAGATTACCAGTCAATCAAAGGACAACACAAAACCAAGCAACCATGCTCTCATACATGCCCTACAGATAATAGAGGATAGTCAATAAATCTGATGTGCATGTTTTTGGACTCTGGAGAGAAGCTGGAGTACCTGGAGAAAACCCATGGAAGAGATGGAAGAACATGAAAACTCCCAGCTGAGTTTCAGACCAGGAAACTTCTTATTGTATGAACACAGTGTGAATCACATTATTTTAGTTCATCCTATTTTGTTTGTTGATTTTAATACGAAAAACAACAACAACAACTTACAGTTAAATTCAGAATTAGAGCATTTCACATATCTCTTTGAGTTTTTGAGTTTTTTTAATGCTTTTTCAAAGGCCTCTAAAATGCACCAATTCAGTACACAGACCGAAAAAGAAAAGCACTGAATAAATTTGAATATTTAACTCATTAAGAAGAAAATAAAAGAAGATAATTGAATAAGGTAGAAAGCAACATGAGAGCCAAGAGCCTATTGTATTGATTATTTTGCAATGGTGGGACAGTGATAAAATAGGGGGAAAACTTGATAATAGAACAAATGACTTGTTTTGACTTCACCTTATTCATTATTTTTTCATCTTGAGCACTTCATGGCCTTCAGGTTTATATTATGACATTAAAGTTGGTTAGTTTTGTTCTTCGATACAATTTTTTATCGAACACCAATTGTAATCACACCACTGCCTTTATGAAAAGTTGAATATTTTCAACTAAAAGTGCTCTTTGAGAGATTGTGCTTTGAAACAAAAATATGCAGG
>JAOWBL010004141.1:0-11464 GCA_028564865.1 Zenarchopterus dispar | reverse complement strand
TTTTTTTTCTGATATTAAACTCTAATTTGTTTAGAACATTGTGAACTGCTAAAAAAAAAGGTCCCTGGAAATAAATGGGGAATTCCACTGATAAAGTGATGCGTATGGCTCAGTTGAGTCTCAACACTAAACTTCAATTACCTTAACCCCAGTAAAATTATCCGAAGAAGGTTAGACTTTTAAAAAAAAGTCAATTTAAGATAATTTCAAAAGCTACCACATGCACAATTAACTATGTGTGCAGTTAAAACTGAAGTCAGCGAGAGTAGAAATAAGGCCTTAGTTTACGGTGACATTAATCCATGAAAACAACAAACTGAAAAGTATTTGAGTGTTATTTTTTCTTATTTATGGTTCATCTAGTTTTCAATGTTACAAAAAAACCAGAACTGTATCGAGCTAAACTCATTCTCTACAGTACTTCATGATGATAGTATGTTAAATTTATTTGCTTCACAATATTTACCATTGTGTTTCCTGCAGGAGTGTTGCAACAGATCACTCGTGCCCTTCCCTGCTGTCAGAAATCAAACCATTTATAAACAATTAGACGGTGATTATTTTTTTCTTATACAGGTTATATGCCATGCTTGTTAAGTAATAAAAATGAGATATAATAGAGATTGACTTGAAAAATTGTGACTAAAAGTTAAAGAGAAAGTACATATACAACTAATGGTTTACAAGTACTAAAGATGTTAAGAGAGGAAAGTATGAATTAAGCATTTTAAAGTTCTCTCCATTTATGTCTTAGTTAGGAACATTTTAAGTAAGTCCCAAGAGAGGATAAGGACCCTCTCATTGATACTGTTTTCCCTTGATTTGTCATTTGTTCTTATTCTGCAATTAAATAATTGTCGACTACATGTTTAACTTTATACTAACTATGTATAGTAAAGACAATTTGTAGATTATAAGAAAAAAAAATCTATCAACTCTAGGTCGAATTCAACAGTTCTGGAAAATAAATAAATTCAAATGACAAATTGTCAGCTGTTAATTTCTTTAACATTAGAACTGGAATAAACTATTAGTGGGGCTGAGCTGTGCTGTTTAACCCATCAGATGTTTTATAAGCTAATTCAAAGAGTAAAGCCTCTTACAATTCCAGTTTTGACAGGTTCTTTGTAATGCTGTTGACGACACTGTCGTAGCCTCTGTGTCTGTGCTCTCCACAGTGATATCCTGGTGCTTCTTCATGAGTGCATCATTTAGGCAGCACACCCTGAACTTCTCTGAAGCTTCTTGGAGAACTCTGTGCATGTCACAACTGTTATGGCAAAGGCTTTGGAGAGATGCAAAGGTGCGACTGGTCACTTCTTCAAAGGGTAACACACAACCTATAGCAAGGAAAGAACAATTATATAGGTAGTTTTTTAAATATTTACTTGTGGAAATCCATCGTCTAAGTCCACATATCTAATAGACTTTGAAATCTGAAAGTATATGTAGGAATTATTTGAATGGGCTGGTATGTCATCCAAACAAAGCCTATGGGTGTCAGCAAGACAACAGGAATAATAAATGTGCTTAAAAACATATTACACCAACTCAGAACTTGGATTAGTTTCTCTTCATACATTGTGGCAAAAGTAATGACTATGTATTATCTGAAAGCCTACATCTACAAAAACTCTACAGCCAAGGCTTTATTCTTCAAAAAGAATTTCAAATAACATTGAAAAGAAAAGATTCCTGTTTTTCAAAAACCACAATAAAGCAAAGCCTGTCCAATATGTTTTGCTTGTTTCAACAAATATTTGATCCTGTATGAGGGAGAATATTCCAATGAGACGCAACTTCACAGTCTCCTACCTGCACAACGGATATGAGAGACTGACTGTTCCTCTGCAGGAATTTCCCCTGCTCTTCTGATCTCACTCTTCTCTAACTCTAAATATAAACATAAAATATGTTAGAAACTATACATCTACTGAAAACAAGCATGAAAAACAAACTTGTGGTAAAGGTGTGACACTGTCTCTCTTACCAACAACCTCTTTTTGTTGCTTCTTAAACAATTCTCTAAAACAAAGGAAAGCAAAAACAATAGAATGTCATTATTAAAGCATACATTTATTCTTGTTTACTGATGAATAAGTAATCATTATTGATAAACGCTACTGACTTCTTTGCTGTCTGCAGCTCACTTGCTCTCTCTAGTGACTGTACAAGAGAAGGCACCAGCACTCCTCTTCCTTTGCATGTTGAAGGTCTCACATCCCCTCCTCTGGTTTTAGTCATCTTCTCCCAAGGAGTTAAACTCTTAGTTATTTTCCTCGTGTTGCTCTTATTCTCTTTCTTAGAAATGTTCATGACTGCTTGTTCTTCTGAGCCACTGTCATTGTCCCATGGTACATGCTTCAATGTGTGGATGGTTTTCATGCTTTTCCTCCTCTGCAGTGATGGAGATAAAACTTGGGAGTGACATGGCTGGCCTTCACCCTCAGTTGAATTTGGTGGGTTAATATCTCCCAGGTCATCTTCAACTGACTTAAGAAATGTAACCATACACCATCAGTCAGAATGATACGTAACACTCAGACTACCCTAATGTGTGTGTGCACATGTATGCGTGTGAATGCATGTCAAACCTCCAGATGGCTTTTCTCTAAGAGATTAATCCTATGGAGCAATTCTTGGGCTGAACTCTTGAAGCCTTCAATGTTTGTGAGAGGTTCCTCGTTTTCAGCCTCTTTTGCTATCAGACCATTCCCTCTCAAGCACATTGCTTCACAGACAAGCAAATTATCATGAGAACTCCATTTTCCACATTTCCTTCACTAATTACCGGTATTCCTTTTGCATGGCTATTTGTGGAATCTAACGTTAACTTTAACCCTGAGAAGAGAAGAAAAATCTACTAAAGAAGATTAAGGAGAATTAAGGAGAATCCTGAAACTGCTACTGACACATTGAACAGCAGCATCTTCAGCTTATGCAATTTAACTTTTTATGCAAAATTAAGATAGCTTATTTAAATTAACCTTAAATGAACATTTCAAACATTTTTAAATCAACACCTCCTTAATGTAACAGTAAAAGTATCAAATACATGAAATTTTTACAAATAAATAGTTCTATTCCCTGATGAATATGAACTCTAAATCACTGTCACCAGTTTATTTACATGTCAAAATATTTATAATATAATTATTATCAGACTAATTGCAATCACTTACTGGCCTGTTTGCAAGTCTGCAATATGAAAGTTGCTGCCTTTCTTATCTCCTCACTTGTGTCCTCTGTGAGTAAAGTTATGATGAGTGGCAAACCTCCACACTGCACTAGCTGGGACTGGTGCTCCACTATACATGCAAGCAAAAACAAAGTTGTGAAAAATACATGTTATTTAAGGAGAAGCTGCAATGAGTGGCTCTAGACCTGTTCCATGTTGCTAAAATGTAAATCTGAAGACTAGCAAAACATTTGAGACAAAAATGTATGTGCGTTCTCACCAGAGGCCACAGTGCACTGCCCTATGTTTAGTAATATGGACAGCCTGTCGTCAGGGGCCAAGTGGGAGCTCGCCAGCAGAGAGAAAAGGTGAGGGACTACCGCATACTGAGCCAAGCTTGAAGCCAGAACAGCTACAATAAAGATATTGTGATTTTAAAAAAAGACACTTTGTTTAAATGAGCTGTTCATATGGGTGTGTATGTGCCTGAAAGCAGGACGCACAGTTATCAGTGATACATGCAGACAGGGTCCTGGATATAATAACAGAGAGTTGGCAAGACAGGAAGCTTGTATCTGCAGCAGAGGAAAGATGAACCAGAGCAAGGGTGAGTGTTTTCAGGCCACCAGAGGCATAAAAACTCTCCTGGACACACGCTGCAAAAACAAAGAAGTGGTTTAGTTCATCAATTTACATTTATGCTTAATCTAAAAGTAAAACTGTTTAAGGAGAAGCTATTTTGACATTTTCACGTACAGTTATTGGCAACTGTCATTGCGATGAAGGAGCATATGGGCTGAAAAATCTCTGTGGAGGGCAGAGAAATCTGCTGAAGCCATAAGTCTATTATGGGAAAGGCTGCCACACAAATACGTTGGCCGTCTTCTGCAATACAAAAGAAAAATGAATCTGAATAAAACTGTCTCCTGTTGCTTCAGATATAGATTCTATCAGTTTCTCGTGGATTATTTGAATTCTGCTACTGGCATCAGTATTGTACATATCAAAGCTTCAGTGTGTGTATTTTCATTAGTGTTACATTAAAAAAAAAGCTTGTTTTTACAACTTTAGAATAAACCAATTGTGTACACTGGTGCACTCTAATTTTATCATTTGAGTTGCAAATTTTATGAACTAAATACAATTATGTTATTACCATTCTGAGGATTGTTAACACATCCACACAGAGCACTAGATACGGATGCCCAAAGCTGGTAGGTTTGAGAAACAGTTCTCAAATCATCTCCTTTGGAAAGGGGAAAAGTGGTCCTGCAGAAATGATTCTCAAATGAGTTTCTTTTTTTTTCCAACTAAAATTAGAATGGTTATTTAACTTGGAATAAATAATGTGGTTAGACATTAAAACTTACCTGAAGAGGTCCAATAAAATATCCAGACAGCCACTGGTTTGAGCTAAAGTCTGTCCTAATTCTACATCAGAAAGGCAAGGAAGGTTTAAAAATATGTGACTCACAAATGCAAGATGATATTCTTAGCTGTCAAAGAAACTATGCTCCTAAAGAAATATGCTGTATTTTTTTCCCACATATTTGTAATGGCTTTTATGCGCTCAGAAGTACTTATTGTTATTACTGTTACTTTTATAAAATATGTTTAATTCTCTGATTTATCTATTGTTCCTTCTATTTCATTAAAGGTAATTCTATCCTAGTAATTCTTTCTATCATATTGTTTGCTGCTGTTTCCAGTTGCTTTAGTAGTTTAATACTCTACTGCTACGTCAAGCACTTTGTAACATTGTTTAGAAAATTTGTAAACCGCCTGAGCAAATAAAATGCCATGTGAAATGAAAGAAATCAGACACAAAAGTTCTTAGTTCTGTCACTTAAGAGTTTTCTTTTATCTTACTGTTGTTGGCTACCAGCACAAACAGCAAATAGACAATGACTCTCCTCTGTGTCAGAGGGGTGTCTTCATTCATCAACCAGCCAGTAATGTCGGTAAATATCTCCTTTCTGCAAAGAGAATTCTTGCAATACACTGCAAAAACAAATATATGTAAGATATTATCAAAATACATCATAATTCCCAAAACGTTGTTTGTTTATACTATTTTTTGAAGGCTGTAGAGGTTTACCACCTGCATTCACCATTTAATGGACAAAGATGAATGCAACACAGGGCCTGTAAATCTCAACATATTCAGCAAAAATGCACAGATATTTTTCCTATGTTATGCTACTGCCTGATATTGGGAGGGTATATATTGAAGTTTCAAGCAGAGCAAAGACTTTCTTTTAACTGCACAATTCAAAAGAAACTAACACAATTAAAATTTAGCAATACTGACACATTTCTACCCACCATTAGCCTCTGCCAGTATGCCAAGTGTAAAGAGAGCAGTCTCCTTAACATCTGACTGAACAATACTGGATTTGGAGAGGTTATAAATAAATGAGACACCACCCAGGTCCCTCAGTAGATCCACATTATCTTCTGAAATAATGAAAATGTAAAATGAAACAGGTAGTAAGTCACAGTTCTTGAGAATATAAAAATATATCATGTATTGATATCTTTCGCATTAACTATATAGGAATCAAAAAAGTCTAAAGACTGACAGAACTCTATGACTTCTCTTTTCATTGTTACCTCTCTTTTCACAGATCGAGTAAATGGTGAGGAGAGCTTGTTTCTGTAAATCAGGACATTTCATTTGAAACTTCAGACACTCAAGCAGCAAAGTGAGATCTGTCTTTGTGCCTGAAAGAAAAGAAAATAAATTTGAATACTTATACCTATGTATTCATTTATTTTACATTTGTCTATTTAAAAAAGCATTAAATTGAGGACTTAATAGTTACTTACTATTATGGTTGTTTCTGCTAAGCCCTTTCTTATCCATTTCATTCTGTTCAAATGCTTAAAATGATGTTAGCGTAAAGTTAACCGACTTTCGGGGCTAGCGCTAGCTTGAGAACCATAACTAGAATTAACAAGGTTAATTCGGGTATGTTTGGCAAATCGAGAGCACAGTGCGTTTTTATGTTAATACTCTGACTAATTTTACAAGTACTCAAGTGTTAGCTGAAAAAATAGTTAATAATCGATTTTTTGTAGTAAAATAAGCATATTACTTTATCGTAATAGTTATGGGGTCAATATCTCCTACTTGGTAACCTTCTAATCTTGCGTTACCATGGAAACCAGTTTGATTGAGGAGCGCGTGGATCGCTATATAATTTCACAAAATAGCAGACCATAATTATATAAACATATATCTCAGTATTTTTTTAATCTAAATGTTTTTTTTTAATTTACGTGGGTTTAAGGCAAACATTTGAACATTGCCATATTTCCTACTGTTCTTTTTAATAACTTTCACGCTCTCAAATTTGACGTCTCTGACGTCAGACGTTGGCGTTACACGTCGCATGTTTGGGGAAGTGTAAAGAGTCTATGGTGTAAGCTGCTCGTGATTCATTTGGAAAAAAAGCTTGTACGTATTCCGTTGAGTATTTAGTTTGACGTGTTTAATATACGCCATATATTAGATCACGATATGCTTTATAGAGGTAGCTGGTTAAACCATTTAACGATCCTAAGTTAATCTAGTTAATAATTTAACCATACGTCAGCACAGCATGCCATTGCTAGTATGCTAACTGTGTCAACCCCTTCAAACTTCTTCATGTCTTTTGCTTTGCTGTTGTCACGTGCCAGGAAGACTAACGTGAATGTCAATAAAATATCATGAGATGAGATTCGTCGTTGGTTGGTCGCGGGGTAAAGCTGGAGTTCTCTTGCATCACGTGCAACACCAAAGTTGCTTGTATTTACAGGAGCTCATTGGACTGATAATTGTGACGTGGAATGGCCTTTCAGACGCTTATATATATAACTTCCATAGTCTCTTTACCCCTAGGTTATAAAGTTGAACAGCACTGGGCTAACAGCGTACTTTAGCGATGTTTGTACGTGTTTACACTAGTATCCTTCAGAGAGCCTCAACCTACCCACTCACACTTCTTTCTACAGTTCCACTACAGGTTTGTATTATGATTATACTAATAACTTTTTGCAGCTATTAGCAGCATATTTCATATTCTGATGTTTATATCATTCTTTCATTGTTTGTTCAGGGTATTTACCATGTAGCCTTTTTATATTCTCTCTTTCAGGCAACCAATCATTGTCTTTTATCATCCTGGAGTATCCCCAGATCACACAATTGGTGCTGCTTTTTGGAGGAATCTGGAAATTCGTGTCAAAGTGAACGACAGTTCTCAACTCATCAAAATCTAGACTTCCAGCAGAACCGTGTGCAAATTAACAGTTTTCTTAGAACCAATGAGCAGGTAATGGATGTCACACAGCCTTTGTTTTGGTTGAGAAGGGCCTTTCAATCAATTAAGAAAATGTAGAGTAGTCTATTTTCTATGAGGTATGTTGTTTAATCAATTTACATATACCTCCATTCATTTCTGGATAATTGTGTGCATGTATGTGTGTCTTTTTTTTCAGACTGTGAATGTGTTGGAGTTTGATGGCAGGGGCCTCAATGCTGTGAGAAAGTTTGACAGCAACCAGTTACCTGCTAATACACCCAATGAAGACCGTCGTAGTGCGGCATCTTGCTTACAGGTGTGCATTTTACACTCCGTCTCTACATCAGTGTCTTTACTTTACTCTGCAGCCCTATAGACTTCTCTTTTTTTTCCTGATGTCTCCAGTCAAAGGGCATGCTTTTTGGGGTGTTTGATGGCCATGGAGGGTGGGCATGTGCCCAGGCTGTGAGCGAACGGCTGCTGTACTATGTAGCAGTTGCACTGATGCCAAAGCACAGCTTGGAGATGCTTGAGAAGTGCATGGAGCATGGCAGACCTTTACCTCCCATCTTACAATGGCACAAACATCATACAGATTTTAATTATCGTGAATCTGCTTCCCTGTATATCAACCACCTTAGAGTTTTCTGGCAAGAACTACTGGACAATGAGGAATATGATGACGGCATGAGGTGAGTAGCAATACCTGTATATGTCACAAATGGAAGGAATCTTGTTTTTGTGTTGTAAGGTGGTCATTCTTGCTTATTTTCCCTTTTTCTTCATTCTTACTGGTTTAGTTTTCTGCTGTTTTGTTTCTTTTTTTCTAAATGCATAGAGATATATAATGAAGATGAAACTATGCCTACAGAGTCTTTTCTAGTAGATGAGCCTTTTAAATTGTAAATAATAAAGAAATTAAACTGGAGATTTTCTTTTTCAAGTCCTAGGGATGCTCTGGATTGCGCTTTCAAACGACTTGATGCTGATATTTCCTTAGAGGCTCAAGTTCCTCTTTCCAGTGACCTGATGAAAAGTACAGCAATCCAGGTAACAAGATACCACAGACTTTGCTGCTTCACTGCATCCAGGGCCACACGGTTTTCATAACACATGCATCATTATCTGTTCAGGTTGCATTTGCAGGGTGTACTGCCTGTGTGGCTCATGTGGGCACCGATGGGATCCATGTGGCAAATACTGGTGACTGCCGTGCAGTATTAGGAGTTCTAAATAAGGACGGTTCATGGAGCACGTTACCTCTATCTCAGGACCACAACTCTCAGAATCAGGCTGAGGTGGATCGAGTCCGAGCCCAGCACCCACCTTCAGAGAGGGACACAGTGATCACAGATGACAGGCTACTCGGGGTAAGATGCTGTCATGGTACTTTACACAACTTTAATTATTAAATGTACCAGGAATGTCACTGGTTTCGTCCCTCATCTTGTTACAGGTTCTAATGCCCTTGCGTGCATTTGGTGATGTGAGATTCAAATGGAGCCTTGAGCTGCAGCAGAGCATTTTAGCCAGCCTGGAATGTGGAGTAGACTTAGACTCCCTTAACTTGTATCAGTATAGTCCCCCTAACTACTTCACACCGCCGTACCTGAAAGTGACACCTGAGATAACCTACCACAAGCTGAGACCTCAGGATCGCTTCCTGATCCTCGGTACTGATGGGCTGTGGGATGAACTAGCAAGTGAAGAGGCAGTGCGACTTGTTGGAGAGCACTTAAGTGGAATTCATTTACAGGTTTGTGTTGAGAAAACAAAACTTACATTTTTAAACACTTTATCCACACAAATGTTATATAGATTACATCACCTTAGTTTTAGTGTGCTTTTATCCTGTAAACACACCCTGAAATCTGGCCTCTGACTTTCCCAGGCTCCCATTTCTCAATCTCAGAAGCAGCTGAAGCTGGGTCAGATGCATGAACTCTTGCTCAAACGGCGAGCACGCGCTTCTCCAGCACTGGACACCAACGCTGCCACGCACCTCATCAGACATGCTCTCGGTACTGGGGATTATGGAGAGCTCTGCCAAGAGAGACTGGCCTTAATGCTCAGTTTGCCAGAGGACCTGGCTCGTATGTACAGAGATGATATCACAGCTACTGTGGTCTACCTGAACTCTGATTTAGCCAGACCTCATCACAGTTAACAGAAGTTTTTATTCTAATATATTTCACCATTTTAAAAAAAAGAATAGGTTTACAAAGCCTGCTATTGCTAGAATGTTACTACACCAAACTTGCTAAAAGCCCATTATGTCATTCTCACCATTGTCTCATATTTTCTGGCCAAAAATTATGTCCTGTTACATAAACTTCTTGATGGAAATTTTTAAGTGTTAAGACAGATTTCAGTGATATGATGTGCAGGGAATATTTTAAATAAATCTCTATTGTATAGGTTCAAAAAAAGATTAAATATTAACATTTCAGGTCAAAAATGCTGTTTTTTGTGAAGAAAAGTATGTTTCAGTGTGTTTAAAGTAGTCAACACACTTTCTTTGTCTTCTGTCTGCAATGTTGTTTCTGTCTCCTGCACAGACCATCTGTGTCTTTTTTCCTGTTTACTCTATATTTATGCAAGCTGTGAATTTTACCTTTTGAATCCTCTCAGTAATTTGCCTTTAAATATTTTTTAATTTGCACTGCCCGAATTGCAAAAACAAATTGTAATTGTTTTATAATAAATAACTTAAAATTATCTTTTTGTTTGGATTTATTTGCAAATGTGTCAGTCACACATTTTCGAATCTTTAAAATAAAGTTGCATGATCTGACTAAACGTGGGAAGCAGAGTGGACAAGTGAGAGTGGAAGTTTTCAAAACAAGCTGTGCTAACCTATTAGTTGTCGGGTGTAATATGAGCCAATGTGATCCTCAGCTGTTTTGTAAACATTTGATTGCTGTCCTGAGTTTTGACCAAATTGTTCACATTATCTTGTGAAAAAAAATCAAAGACAAAATATACATTGTAATCATTGCTGGAAATAAAGCACATTTTTGTACAATCCATCCCTTCATTTAGAGTGTTTAAGATTCACTTATGTTAAAGAGAGTGTCTTTTTTTGCTAACAAAGTTGATACTGGAAAGCCTAACCTGCATAAACACACACCTGCATGTCTGTTAGTTCCAGAACTCACTTGTTTCTCAACAACCTTTTTCAGATAAAACCAAAAGGCAGTTTGTGGGAATGGTTTCAAGGTGAAACAGTAAACACATAAGTAGCCTGAAGATTTTGAATGGCAGCACCCCATCGGTCCCAGTAATATCATTGAATTAGGAAACTTGAAGATGTAAAAACTCTGTGAGGACGTTCAGTAAAGATCACAAAAGTGTGAGTTTATCTCTGGATGTAAGTATTGGCTTCAGTCCAGGGAGTTAATCCGGGAACAGTGGAGGACAGACGTGTCAGGTTTTTGAGCTGGGAGACATGACGGGGAACAGCAGGAGCATGACAGTGATCTTTATGCTGTGCCAAGTCAACGTGAGTGTGTTACTCATAAATGTGTTATTTTTTTCAATTTGATATATAGTTTGTTCTGACTATATTACACTAAAACATCTGAATTTCATTTTTGTAATGTTTATTTTTAAAACACTGTCCTCTGTACTAATGACTATTACGGCACTGCTTGTGACACAGTATTATGAAGGAAATCAGTTTATAGCTTGTGTGTGGCTTTAAAGAAGTTGTATTTCCACTTATTCATTTTGTTGTAGAAGCAATGTTCTTTCTTGTGCAAAACATGACTCCTAACCTTGTAGGTGTTATTATTATGGTCATCTTGGTGAAGCTTAGGTGATCAGCATTTGCAGCAAGATGTTTCAAATCTCCTATACGTCTGTGGTGGATGGGACAATCCCATCTGCAGTCATCTGTTGGGACAGCAGCATCAGCACGAAAATAAATAAATAAATAAATAAATAAATAAATAAATAAAGCTGAGTGATAATGGATTCCTTTGTGTTACAAATGTAA
>JAOWBL010004140.1:0-11465 GCA_028564865.1 Zenarchopterus dispar | reverse complement strand
TTCTTCCTGTTAAAAGGGAGTTTTTCCTTCCCACCGTTGCCAAGTGCTTGCTCATAGGGGATCGTTGGATTGTTGGGGTTTTCTTTGTAACACTGTTTTATGAAGCGCCTCGAGGCGACTTTTGTTGTGAATTGGCGCTATATAAATAAAACTGAATTAAATTGAATCAAAACATATGCTAAAAATGAAGTCACCACACACAAAACTTGATTGAGAAAGAAAAAGCCGGGGAATGTTTGCTGTGTTTTTTTTTTCAGATCATGACCTAAAAAGAAAAGTCAACAAACATGGGTAAAGGAATAAATTAGCACATCCAGGCATCAGACTGTCACTACAGAATGTAGAGCCTGACTTAAAATTCATTAATAAAATTTTTGTTATTAAAAAGTAGATATCTACTCAAATTCTAAAATGGTGGGTTTAAAGCATTTGTTTCTTTCTGCAGCAGTCTCTCAATACAATTAAAATTACAAGTCATATTATCTTCAAAATAAAAAATGTTTAATCTTTCTGGGCTAAAACTGGGCATTTTAACGTGGAGGTCAGTGGAGACTGACTTGCTTTAGAGGCCCACCCCCAGTGGCCAGTCAAGGAACTGCAATTTTTTGCACTACCTCTTTAGCCTCAGAGCAGCGATCCAGAGGAAACGTCTTGGCTAAACCTCATTAATTATATGAAGCTAGTCTAAACACCACAATGATTTATATATTCACCTCTTGTGGGTTAAAGTGGTATTACCGGACTGTCTCCACAGTGCAATATTTTAAGCCTCCTTCATCAATACATTACACAAAAAGAATTCTGTTTGAAACCATCTTAAACATAAAATGGTTTCAAACTGGAATTTCTAAAATATGCTTCTCTCCCCTGCTATCATCTGGATTTCTCCATTTTCATACAGTTTGCAGCTCAAGGCCTTTTCACATCAGCTTCACGTCTCACACCAGATGACAATCCCAAGTCTTTAAGCATGAGTGATTGAAACTAGCCAAAAACTTGGCAACATTGTCTAAAAGATAATGCTGTTGTGTTTCTTTCTTTACATACTTTTAATAAATCTGGGTGATATTTTAATTTTTACAGCTGTTTTCAATGAAAATTCTCACAGATAAGGTTCCTATACCTTATTTTAGGGCCCATCCTTTAATTTTCCTCATTTTATGTTGAATATGTGACTGCTGTAGTAATCCATCTTAAAACCTCTGCAGTGATTTTGGATCCAGCCAGTGTAAATAGGCAAAGAGTTTCCAAGACCGACATTAGCATAATCATTCAGCATTGTTAACAGATGTCATTGCACGATGCTTGGCAATTGATCCTTGAATCAGCATTTGTTACTAACAATCAATATTCTCATTAGCAGGCTGTCAGGGCCAAGAAAAAGTTCAGAGACAAGGCCTTTTCATGTTCAATTACGCTGCTAGAGCTCAGCGGCTGTCCAGCTTTGGTGTTGGAGGAGCTCTGTGCATGTTTTATATCGCATGAGAGTTTTCATACCGAAAATGAAAAACATGATGTTGTGATTGTTGGATAGTCAGAGAGGTGGACAACATTCATGGCCATTTTGTGATTGTAGTGGAGCCTCTGATGGTTATTGGGCTCAACGAATGTCCCACACAAATGCAGTCAAATACTGGCTAACTGAAAATACTCCCACATGTGCAGTTCAAACATAAAATGTGCCCACTTGCGACATGAGGTTTTATAAGAGGATACAGTTGTTACTGATAATGACACCTAACACTTCAACCTACATCTGACCATCATCAAATGCTTCTATCTCTCTACCAAAGTACTTTGTTTTGTTTTTTTTCATGTACATGGATTACACATGGCGATTTTGTACTTGTGGTTAACTCAGATGTGTGCACCACATCGGTCATAACACTGACAGCAAAATGCAGAAAGGGTCCACAGAAAATGACGAAGAGTCTGAAGTGTTGAAACCCAGCCTGCAAACTATACAATCCTAATCTGATGAGATCTTCTGTTCATTAAAAAATAGTTTGTTCTCACAAATCTCTGGTCATGCTCAGCTCTGTCTCCACACACATTCAGGATGCCACAGCATTACTCGTACGCCAAAAAACCAATTACTGCTGGAGTTGTGAAGTGTTTTCTGGGAACACTGTCAAACTAATGATTAACAAGGCTAGAAAAGCATTATATAAATGCAGTCCATTTACCACTCTAAGTTCACTATAGGATGCTAAAAGAAATTCTGCATGTGCGCAGGCAGCCAGCTGTGGTAGCTGAGCCAGAGATACGGCTATCCGAAAGAGATCAGTACTCTAGCATAGGAGGACAAACAGTGCTGGCTTTAATACCCAGCACTGTTTGTCAAAAACCAAGCACAGACCTTCAGAGAAACACCTCATACCCACTGCCAAGCGTGGTGATGATTTAAAGGTTGCTTTGTGGCCATGGGAGGTGGGCAACTTGGGGTCACCAAGTGGACAATTAACTCCTCCTACACTAAAGTATTTAGAGGCAAATGTTGGCCATCTGTCTGACGGCCAAAGTTGGGTCGTAAATGGGTCAAGCAGAAGGACAGTGATCTGAAGCATATCAGAAAATCAGCATCAAAATCAATGACAAATAAAAGAATCATTTCTTGTGGTTAACTCAAAGTCTAGACCTCAAACCAATGGGAATGCACGGCTAAAACCTGTATGAGCAAATGCAATGGTGTATAGAAGAGTGGGCCAAAAATACTGTACAATGATGAGAGTAAGATGAAGTCAAACGACTGACATCACTGCTGCTGAAAATGCATCTACAAGGTATTCACTCCTGTAGTTACTTAGTATTTCCCAGACTCTTTTTCTTCTCAGCTTGATTTGAATAAAAACAAATTTACAAATTGCTCAATGACAATAGCGGCATGTTGTTCATCTGAGGCTGTATTTGTATAACACTAAGACCCACTATGATCAGATGACACAAAAGAAAAAAAAAGATAGATGGTATCATGTGCCTTCACGATTTTGGCACAGATATAAGGCCAGACGTGACCCCACCCCTTTATCCACAGAGCCCAATCAATCATCAAACTTTTTTTTTCGATTAGCACTTATCATAAAACATAAAACACATGTACACAAATTGCTTTACTGGATAAACAAACAATATAACAGTTTAACAATGTTCCACAAGAAGGGGAATACACCCAGGGCAGGCTGCCAGTCCATCACAGAGATAAAACAACAAAAACATGCATACTCATCCTGCAAGAAACTTAGGATAATTTATGCTTTTAGATTGTGGGAGTACCCACCCTAGATTGTGAGAAAACCCACACAAGCATGGGGAGATCATGCAAGATCCACACAGAACGAGACCTGACCCAGGACCCTTTAGCTGCCAGGCTGCAGTGCTCATCGCTGCACCACCATGTTTTCCTGTATGCTTCATATACCGTGCACTCACTGCATAGAGCTTGATACTTGAAACTTGGAACACATGAGATACAAAAACATCAAGTTTGTCCATGTGCATGAGAACGTCTAAGAAATTTTATTGCTTGCATATACTCTCTTTCCTCCTGAGAGACATTATCATATTTATGTAGCTCCAGGAAACCTTCTCTGCCCTCATGTCTGTCGGTTTCACTATTACTTAATAGCTGCTAATAAACAATTCATGCCACTTAGCAGAGGTAATACATTATATCCCGACACACGGTTGAGTAACCACCTTGACTTTTTCTCCCTCTTCTCTTCCAGTTGTGGAAAACAAAATACTTGGCTTTCAGCCACATGCAACACTGAGGCCCATTATCTTCTGCATGCTCGCTAAAGCCGCTTTGAAACAGAGGAAGTTCATCGAGGCCTCTCTTGCTGACCAGGTATTAGGTATTGAATAACTGACCAGCCCAGTATTGAAATATGAAGAGTGCGTTTCTAATGCAACTTGGATGTGGTTGTGGTTCAGTGAGGTTGCAACCATAATCACCTCCACATTTTGTAGATTTGTAACAGATAGTTCACAATTAAATTTAAATCCTGATCGTTTATACAACAAATTATGTCTAGTGAAAAAGATATAAGTCGTGTTAGACTTGAAAGTGAGAACTGGCCTGTGGGCTAGGTAACCAGTGATATAAAGTTAAGTTTATGCACTATACCTGGAGGGGTCCAAACCGGACTAACATATGCATGGTTTTTGTTTTGTTCAACTTCATATGTATCTCAGTAGACAAAGACACAAAGTCGACCAAAATGAATGATTGTCTCTACTCCCTTCACACACGCACCCACCCCTCTGGGTGTTATCAGTCCTGTATACGCCTCCAGAGGAAACTGTATCAGACAACAGAGGTCATGTGACCCGGGGAGTCCTGCTTCCTTAATCCTACTGTCAGCCCTAATTGGGCAGTTGGGGATTGATCTAGTATGCTCTCTCCCTCTTTTTCTCTGCATATGTGAGACTACTAATGCAATGTCCTAAATGACCTGTTAGCTTAAACATAATGACAGACTCCTACTCTGAGTTTTTGGTGAATTTTGATGGGAAAAAAAGAAAATCAGTAAAAAAGCATCACTGATCACTTTTCAAATTATGGAATATAAATCTTTAAAATTAGTGAACATATAGATGAAACAAGGCAGACAAGACTGAAACACAAGAGTCCTTAGGAGGTACAGAGAAATCTGAATCTTGTTTGTCAAGCTTGTCCTAAAACCTTGAAAACGATTTCACACATAAAAGACAACAGATTTGTATCAGCCTCATTGATGCTCAGCCTCTGATGGCTGCCAATATCCACAGCACATTAATGAAACATTTCAAATGCATTGTCATTCACCAGTAGAGGGCGATACTGCTAAAAGTACAGTGACCAAGGCCACGTCCCTGTCAAACATTCAGATAATGGGATTAGCTTTGTAGATTTAGGAAAGCATTGCTTTCAGAAAAGATGCATATTCACATTTTTTTTAAAAAAAGAGCAAGAGACTGTAACAAATGAAACTGTGACATGCGGTTTCAGCACAGAAAGAAAGTGCAGGTGGTCATACACCAGACCACACAGGACATCATGGCCCACCACTGCAGTTGCAGCGAAGGTGCTTTCCTTTCACCACTTCATTAGCCAGCATTCACTGCTCCGCGCTTCCTGATTCATGTGACTGCATTTTAGCTGGAGTTAGAAACTTTTAGAGACCAAGGAGTGAGCAGCTTTAAGCCATGACAATCCATTAAAAAAGAGCAAGTAAAATACAACTTGACTGACTTGACTTGACTCTGTAAGTCACCGAAGGAATCAGTCAAAACATCTAACTCATCTTCTTTCAGAATTGTTTTATCGTTTAACAATTTGGCTTGAGAACAGTGTAATTCAACAAACAAAACTCAAACAGGATTCCTTCCTCTAAATGTGCATTTGTTTTGTGTTTTGACTGCTCTTTTACTCCACTGAGGTTCAGCAGTAAAAATAATCTGTGCGCAAACTGTATACACAAATAACAACAACAACAACAACAACAATGAAAGTAATAATAATAATATTAAAGTTTTAAAAAATCTGTACTGCCTGTCCTGTACATGTTTTTCCTTTTCTAGCACAAAAGAAATAACAAAAACAAACAAACAAAAAAATAATAAACTCAAATAGGCTAATTTAAAGGATAAAAGTGACATAGTCATATTCATGTGGAATTCAGCATTTTTATAGGAAATAAAAGCTTTTTTAAAGTTTAATCGTTTTAAAAAATTTTAATCAATTTATTTCACACTTGAAAAGTAAACTTTTAATCTCAGATGTACTTATTTTCATAGGATTTCTTATAAGAAAAATCAGTAGGTATTTTTATACTTTATGTTTTAAGTTCTTTTTCTTTGTTTTATTGTTGTGCTTAAATAAAAATAAAATGTTATTTAGACTTTTTTACAGGTTGGTTTCTGTCAGAAGTAACTTGTGGTCCTAAAACTGCTCATACATTCACATCCTAATCACTTTTATTCTTTCTGAGATCAGGCTTTTGCAAGATATTTTAACCTTTTGAGATGTGTTTTAAGGTATTTGGGTGCTTATTTCTAACAAAAATGTAAGAATGCATCAAACTAAGGAGATCTTGGACTTACGACCCCTTGGGAATCTCATAACTTGATGAACTGCATAAACTTTAACAATAATTATACCAACATTAATAAATGTAAAACTGTAATAAGGAATCCCTTGTTGAGTTCACATTTATGGACACATTCATCATGCTTATGTACAAGGTTAATAAGGGAGCTTTGTTCCCTCATGTTCACTATGAAGTCTTATCAACAGCTCTCCTATTTGCCAGTTCTGCTTTCCTGAACAGTAAGTCCATCCTCAGTTTGTACCTCAATGTTCTTATTTAATAATCTTTATGTCCAACCTTCTGTTCTTGTATAGTAGTTCGGTCAGATTGTCCTTCAAACCATCTTTCTTGCAAATTATCTTCTCATCAGAGCCTCATCTGGATTCTCCAGGAAGTCTTAACTCTTTTCTCCCACTTTTGTCAAAACTCCTGTCCTGATCTCATACCTTCATAGGAGACTCAGTTGCTTCCTATTCTTAATATAAACTAACTACCAGAATTTCCTAAAAAATAAACATAATTTTTATTAATATTATTATTTCCTGCACTTTGCAATTCTTTTTTTCCTCCAGAGGGTTATAGCTACTAAAATTGTGTCTGTGTTTTTTGTGTTCAGGTTACAAATTTAAGAGGGCACAACAACTAAACATCTTAAAGCAGCATGATTAGGTATTAGAAATAATCTTCATTCTTGGATAACAAATCTTCCGTCCTTTGCCAGTGAAGTAAATCCAATCAGTAAGAAAATGGTTGCTGTCTGAGCAGAAAAATTGAGACTGCAAACTTCACAAAACTTTATAAGAAATTATTTTAGCTCTTCAACTTTTTCACAAAAGTCATCTGTTTTGTTTTGCAGTGCTTCTATATGTCAGCATCCTACCATACCCTGCAACACCCAGTCTAATTTTTAACCATGTTGTTACTTTAAATTCTCAGAATAGATTATATATTATGAACTTACTCAAATAATGACCAGAGTTTTTGAATTAATTCTGTTTATAAACAGAATTTATCAGATGCAGTTTTTTAAACCCCAGCATTTAATTGTACGCTCTGAAGATTCCTTCAGTGACAGATGTACTGCTGTAAGGCTGTTGTTTAGACAGGTAATGGGCTGAGAGAAACATGACCGTAGAAACCATGGTTACGCCTGATTTGATTGCACACACACACAGCACCAGTGTGTTTCTGTGACTGTGTGTGAGTGCAAGTGTGCCTATGCATGCTGTTTTGTGTATTTATACTGGTATGATTGTTCACAGAGCTCATGTGTGTGCAGACTGCGAGTGTGAGTGTGTGTGTGTGGATGCAATAACTTGCCAGGTTATGACGCCTGTGTTTATTTGTTTGCCTAGCAGCTGCCCTCATGCAGGGTACAGGGGTTGTGGGTCATTTAAAACATCCACATATTTACACAGCTGGATATGAACTGATAGGGAAAAGCTTGGTCATGCAGTCTGCTGTTAAAGGCCACAAAAGGGTTTGACTTTTACTCTTCTTGCTTGTTTGTTTTTGTCTTTTTAACTTTTTAATAGCTTCATAGTTCATTTCTACATAAAAAAGACTACTGTCTCTTTATCTTCAATTGATTGCCTTAAGCTCTCATAAATAAAACACCAGATCCTAAAGAAGTTAGGATGACATGTAAAATTTATCTTATATTAATCTTATATTAATTAATCTTATATTTTATTTTTTATTATACCATGTCATGAAAAGCATTGGCTTATTTTAAATTGGATGGCAGCAGACTGTCTCTTAACTGCTGGTCAGTGGGCAAAAGAAGACTGGAAACGTAAGTGAAATTTCAGTGGAACATCTTGCAGCTGATCAGGTTAATTGACAACAGGACGTTTAAAATTGACGGCTAAGACTGCGCCCATGATCAGGCAAATCAAAAGTAAGAATTCTTTTTGAAAAGCATAAACACCGTGTCCTCTGGACTAAATAAGAGCGGGACCATCTGGTTTGTTATCAGTGCTCAAAAAATTTACATCTCTCATGCCTATGACATGGGCAGCTTGCACATCTGGAACGGAAATATCCAAGCTGAAAAGCATATACCGGTTTTAGACCGACATTTGAAAAAAGTCTTCGGCAGGGAAGGCTCTGCATCCTCCAGCAGACCACATACTGCATCCATTACAAAAGCATGGCTTCATACGGGAAAAGTCCAGATGCTGAACCAGGAGCCTGCAGTCCAGGATTTCACCAACTGAAAACATTTGGTACATCATCAAATGAAAAATATGACAGAGAAGACCCAGGATTGTTGAGCAGCTCAACACCCATATCAGATAAGAACGGGACATTCCTCTCCCAAAATTCCTCCAGCCAGGATCCCCAGTTCCTAGACATAAATGGATTTCTAAACATAACCATGTCCCAAATCTTTTTTCAGTTGTTTTGCTGCCGTCACATTCGAAATGACTTTTTTTCCTCTTAAGATGGTTCATTTTCCAACTTTCAGCATTTGATGCATTTTATATATTTTATTCTAAAGAAAATTAGAGTTTTTGATATTTGTAAATCTTTCCACTGTTTTTTACATTTTACTGTGTCCTAGTTTTTTAGAACTGAGATTATAATATCCCCTTATTAAATAAATTCACAACAAACCTATGTGCCTTGTTCTTCCATTTCACTTCCAGTCGTCGTTTTTGTTTTGTTTTGTTTTTTGCATAACTCTACTTCCTTCAGTCTTCCATCTCCAAACCCACCATATCTGCCTCAAACTCTCTCTTCACTTGCACCTTTCGTTTTTCTGCCTCCTATATCCCTTACTGCCCCTCATGCTTTCACCCTCCCAACTTGGTTTTTCTTCATGCATACAAAAGCCACATGGAGGGTCTGCTTCTAATCTCCACATGCTGGGTTCTCCATTTGTTTTGCTTGTTCAGGGTCCCCACCATGTAGTTTCCAGTGCCCGGGACCCACAGAGTGCAGATTTAATTAGATAAAGAGGATGGTGGAAGGAGCTGGGGAACTAAAATTGGACATGGGGGTTTTACAAGGAGGGCTGGCAGGTCCTTGGCACTGCATGCGCTCAGCACAACAATGCAATTCACACTGAGAGGGGCAATGAGAAAGTGGAGAAGAAGGGGGGAAGAGAATGAAGAATGGAGATGACATACTTAACTCCACCATGGTAGTCACTAAGGGTGTGTGTGGCTATTATGTTGCTGGTGCCGCATCTACTCATGCAGCTAAGCCTTTGGAGCAAAAAGCTTTCAAATGCTATTTAATGGGAACATATTAAAAAAATGTTTGTATGGTCTTAAAAAAAAGAAAATGCACCCTCTTTTAATTCTAAGTAAATTGAAATATATCAGGTCTTTACCTGGTCATAATTTTGTTTAGGTCTGATCTGAAAATATGTCATCAGTGAGTGACCAAACAGCCTAAAGTCCCTCACAGCTATGTCATAGTGTTATGTCATAGTTTAATTTCCAAGTAAAAAGGCTAGGCCTCTTCATCATAATAACCACTAAAATTTAACTTCAGCTCAAACTGGTTTCACCACATGCTTGGCAAACAGACAGCAGTACCAAGTGACCGTGACCCAACTGCCGTCAACAGAGATGTGAGAATTGAGCACTCTCATTAGAACTTGATTTAAAGGTTATCAACTGTAATTTATTTCCAGTTACATTTTATAAGCACAATACTGTACAACCAATCTCAAAAGAGGTATGCCTCATGAAAGATGGCGGTGGATCTGAGTGGACACCACCTCTTAAAACTGCTGTCAACAGAGATGTGAAGATGTCATTGAAAAGGAAACTGTGGTGCTGTGAAATATTAAAAATATTTTATTAAGACCTAAGGAAATTATGTTAACTTCTGAAACAAGGGATTGATATAACTAATTTAATGCATTATAAAGGAGCATTTGCAATCTTTAGCTTACTAGGTCCCCTTGCAGGCACGGAGGCCAGGCTGCTTTTATAATGCTTGGGTTTACTTTTGCTTTTTGCTCGACTTGAGTGATAATTTTAAGGATTTTAGCTGACTTCACTTTATTGATTTATTGTGTAATGGTAGATAGTTCACTGCTAAGTACTTCATCTATAAAAGAGCCAAGGAGGAAATGAAGGGACAACTTCCAACTTCAGTCATTATCTGGGAAGAATTTACCCTGAGAAGTAAGGCTAGAATAATGTTTTTGTTATATTTATAGTAGATGCAGTTTGGTAGAAAAAGCTCTATCACTTTAGGATTTGGTTTGGACTTGACTTGGACTCGACTTGGACTTGACATAGGTTTTTCTTTACTGATTAGGACTAGACGCTTGGAAACTTGAAACTGAACTCAGACTAAACCACTGGGACATTCATATATAACACAAGTAATTTGTACATTAATTGTTTCAAACAGTTTCATAACATTCAGGCATGGCATACATTTAGTTGCTGGTTCAAATGTTACATAACCTTTAATATACAAGAATAACATTTTTCCCTCCATGCATCTAAGTTTCTTAACATACAAGAAAGAAACAAGGTCTAATGAGGTTTTTGCATTGACTAAATATTATACTATGTTTGTTCGAGGATATATTACTCTGTCACTAGTTAAACTGGATGTTCCAGAGCAATAATACCCATTTGTAATATATCTGTAACTCTGTATTTATTGCACTTCTTTGTGTCCACAGTCCAAAAGCATTTCAAAAGGTAAGTTGTCGTTAAATCATATGTTCTTTTTTAATTCTTTTTTTTCTCCAGGTTTTACACGTTCGACACGCGTATTGAATACACATTTGCTGCTCACTGATTATATAAGTGGTTACATACTTTCTGGCAATCTTTCTTTTAATTACATGTCTTAAACATCTGGTCAAATTTCAGTCTGTATGTGTTTGTCATAAAATGTGTACATTGGCAATTTAAATTGTTTGTTTTGATCAGACCGAAACAGGTGAAACGTACAGATTCAAGAACCAGATTTAACATTAAATTAGAATGTGCTGACTCATCTATTTCAGGTTTATAAAAGTTGGGACACTTACTGGTAGGCGGATGTTTATATTCTTATTTCAATGTTTGTAATTGTTAATGACCACAACTTTTCTTGTATTAATAGTGAGGATCAGTGAGTTGTCCTCCAGTTCGATGTGTTGAAGAAGCCTGGTTTTAAAGCTTAGAGAAAAATAAATAAATCCTTTTTCAATGAAGAGCTCTGAAAGTGGTTATTATTAATATTATTGTTATTATTATTTCTTTAGTAATAATAATAATAATAATAATAATAATAATAATAATAATAATAAAAAGGTGGTCTGAAAGTGGTTATTATTAATATTATTGTTATTATTATTTCTTTAATAATAATAATAATAATAATAATAATAATAATAATAATAATAATAATAATAATAATAATAATAATAAT
>JAOWBL010004138.1:0-47862 GCA_028564865.1 Zenarchopterus dispar | reverse complement strand
AATTGAATTGAATTGAATTAAAGGCAATAAAAATATTTTGTCGTGTGTGTATGTGTGTGTGTGTAGACCCAGCGGATGAAGCAGACCACCGTCTTGGCGCCTGTCATTGATCTAAAGAGAGGAAGCTCCAGTGATGAGCGACAGAGCACAGACACTCCTCCACATGCTGCCACTGGACTCATGGTTGGTCTCACCCATTCATGCCATCTAGGTTTTGTAATACTGATTTCATTTCATTTATAGCTTCTTCTTTTTTTAAAAATTTGAATGTTTCCTTCAGGACGCAGTTCCTAGCGGTTTCTCTTCAGGTGACGTGCTGATCCCGTTGGCAGATGAGTACGACCCGATGTTCCCCAACGACTATGAGAAGGTGGTGAAGCGTCACCGAGAGGAACGACAGCGCCAGAGAGAGCAGGAGCGGCAGAAAGAGATCGAGGAGAGAGAAAAGTATTGCAACCATTTCCGTTCTTCAAAAATGTTACAAAAACGTGATAAACTTGTGACCTTTTATACTCATCTACTTTGATCTGTGAAGATGTTTTTTTTTTTTTTTCATTGATATTGAGCGTCCCAGTGATCGTGGTGCAGCTGCAGATATTATTACATGTATCTGTAAGCTCAAAAGAATCCAGACGAGTGTCCAGGCTTTAGCTAAATATATGTAAAAAAAAAAGCTAGATAGAATAAAATCTTGAACTCTTTGTGTTACAGAAAAAGAAAAGACAGACACGAAGGGGGTGCTCCGAGTGGTTTCTCTCGTTTCCCAGCAGCAGAAGAAGACTCGGATGAAGACGAGGACTATGAGAAAGAGAGGAGGAAACGAAGTGAGTACTTCACTCCACGAAGAGTTACTCAGGTCATTTTAAATCCTTCACACTTCACACTGTTACCTGAGGTTCTAATGGATTTTCTGTGACGTCTTTTCTTCCAAACCCCACAGAGAAACAGTGCAACAGCTCACTTTCTGATCATCTCTTTACAGCTGTGTTCATAGCAGACAGTTTGAGACGTAGAGTGAATCACTCGACTCCACTGAGTTCACACTGCGAAACATTAACCTGATAGAACAATATTTGACTGCAGTTTTGTCTTAAAATACTCACATGAGCTGCGGGTAGTTGGCGCTTTTGTGATTTTGATCACGTCTCGAGTGAGGCCTTGAGCTAGCCAGAGAGCGAGGATCAATGACTCAAATCCAGTTTAGTCAACAGATAAATATTACCCAGTGGCTATGTCTGGATGGTAAAATATATTTATTTTGAATAGTCCCTCTCAAGATTAGACTCGCATGCATACAGGGAATATGAAAGGTCCAGACACATGTATGAAATAGCAGGTTTTAAAGATGGAAGTAGCTGAAGATCCAGCTTCCTCTTTTTCATGACTTTCACGAATTCAGTGGTTCCTGTTTGATCAGCTAGATATCGCCACATCATACACACAAAGCCCTTAAAATACACTCTGACAAAGCTCAATCCTGTTTCATGGACTAGTCAAACAAGCCTGTATTCTTAACAGAGCTTTAGATATATTGAAGCGACTTCGATTATTTATAAAAGGCCACAGCATTTAGAAAATGATTGGTGTATCATCTCAAAAACAACAGTTACATTTGCTATATGGAAGGTTTATTTTCATATATACATTTTGGTCAACTGTGTGATGTTTACTGGGAACAATGGTTAACGTGTCGGCACCAGTAAAAATGATTATTTCACAAAAAGGCCGTAGCTGTATGTCAAAACTGAAAAGAAAACTGCTTTTCTTTTTTCCATTTCAGATATGGGTGGAGCAGCCATCGCCCCTCCCTCATCGCTTGTGGACAGAGATGGTAAGTGCTGACCAGTCACATGGTATTTTAATACACGATAACCACGAGTTGACGGCAGCAGCGGTTCTGATACGACAGAAGTGGCTGAGTTTGTCCCAGGAGTTTCAGCCAAAAGGATCCAATCAACCAATCACATGTCATAACATGACACTACATCTAGTCATGTAGATGAGGCCAAGGTGACCTGCTGAAGTTCAAACTTAGCATCAGCATGGAGGAAGGAAGGTAATTTAAGTAACTTGGAACTGGAGAGAATAGAAAGACAACAGGAACTCAGTTAACCACAAATTACAGCTGAGGTTTGTTAAACATGTCAGAGAAGATCAAGAAACAGAGGTTGTATACAACAAAATAAAAGATGGAAAAACGTCGCCTGGTTCCGTAAGTCTTGGTTTCTGCTGGGATTGCTGCTGCTGCTGGAACATGTGAGATTGTACCTTCAGAATTTAACATGAAATCATGGATCCATGTATCATCAGTTCAGACTAGCAGTGGTACTGTAAGGGTGTGAGGGATATTTTTTGCCACCCTTTAAACCCCTGAGTACCAACTGAGCATCATTCAAACACCACACACTACATGAGTTTTGCTGATGACCATGTTCATCCCTCTGTGAGGACAGTCTCCCCGTGCTCAGCTGGCCAACAAACCTGCAGCAGCTATTTGATGCTATGATGTCAGTTTGGACTACGATCCAAACTGCAGGTACCAGTTACTGGTACCTGCAAGGTGCATCTAATGAATCGGCCAGTGAGTGGAAGTGGTGATAGTATTTGATTTGATTCTGTGAGGCGGATGATAGTTTTAGTACTTTATCTGTTATTAATCCAGATCACTGAAGTGAAACAGTAATGACCAAAACTTTTGTTTTGTTTGATCGTTATCAACCTGCATTTTAAAAAAAAAAAGTGTCAGTTTGACCAGCAGAGGGCAGCATTGTCTGTCAAATTAACTCCAAAATGTAATTATCAATCTGTAATCAATATTTAATGCAATATTTGAAAAAAACCTTTTATATGCTCTACCCTTCAGCAGCTTTTTTTTTTCTTTGTCTCATTTATTTAGGCTCATATTCTTATGAGGATGAAAGTCGTTCTGCCAGGAGCTCAAAAGCAGCCATCCCTCCACCGATGTACGAGGACTCGGAACGGCCTCGATCGCCGCCTGGACCGACCAGCTCCTTCCTGGCTAACATGGGGTGGGGTGGAGCGCACACGGTCCTCATCACGCCACGAAACAACCACCTTCACTTTCAACATTGCAGCTTGGAAACACGTCTTGTTTTGCTCCTAACAGAGGTACCGTGGCTCATAAGATCATGCAGAAGTACGGTTTCAGAGAAGGCCAGGGTCTGGGGAAGCACGAGCAAGGTCTGAGCACGGCGCTGTCTGTGGAGAAGACGAGCAAGAGAGGCGGGAAGATCATCATAGGTGACGCAGCAGAGAAGCGTAAGTGTTACTTGTTGTGTACTTTTATTTGTGTGCTTCTTGTCGTCGGTCTGTGAGCCCCTACTCCTGCTGTTGTTGACGCTCACATCTGATTTATGTAGATGTTATACAATGACTTTATGTGTCTGTGTGTGTTTGTGTGTGTGACTGAGCAGCGGGGTCCAGTCAGTCAGGTGCTGCCGACGCTTCAGCCGCAGGCTCTGCAGGTTGGCCTCCTCTTTGGTTTTCTCTCTCCTTGTTTGCAGATTTGTGTTGTCCAGCTGATGTTTATTGTTATAAGATAGTATGCCTCCTTGTGTTTACATGCATCCATCTCACAGCCCTTCACATTTAAAGCACCGCTGCTTTTTATGACCTTTTTAGGCTTCATGGTTCATCACAGATTTCAGTGTGTAGCCATGAAGTATAGAACTAGAGCTGTTTTTTTGCATGCATTAGTCCCTCACAGCTGAAGTCTGACCTTTTACAATGATTTTCATCTCATTTTGGCATTTTTGAATTTGGCCTTTGTTTTTGTTTTTTTTTATTAACCTGAATGAGGACAGTTGTGCAGCATGTTTTGTTTGCCACCAGTCTACTCAGAGCCACTGATCCTCGCTTGTTTTACTTCATCTGACCACTCTCATCATTAAGTTTTTCCCATCTCATCTTTTCCACATCTTCTAACTCTTATACAGTCAACAAACAAGGTCAACAAAAGTTATAATGTCCTAAAATCAAAGAAAGCAGAACAATGTAGGCTGTTTACTTTTGGCTCCTAAATGTTGTATTAACAGCAGCAAGAAATGGCATGTGAGCATTTTGATTTATTTACATTAGTTTGTTATACACTGAGACTGATGTTCATTTAAGTCCTATTCCTGGAGAAAAAATAAGAGAAGTCTAATAGAGAGATAGATTCTTTATTGTCATTGTAGCAATGAACATTGTACAATGAAATTTGGTGCTCAGGAAGATGTGTATGCTTAAAAAAGGTTTAGATATATACTAATAGCCAGTTATAACTATAAGACATATACTAATAACTACTAATTACTTTGACAAAAGCTAATTGGACTCAGCAGTTTACACCCACGGAGTCCAGTTAATGAAATGAGTGTTTAAAGCTACACTTTCTGATTAAAGACACTTTAAATATCATAAATCAGTTATGAACCATGCGTCCCTGAAGATGTATGATTAAGAGCTGCTGGTTAGTTTATGGTTCAAAGGGTTGCAGAGTTATCTCAAACATGTTTCAGTTTCCATCGGTTCAGCTGGACAAACTGTCTAACAATGGACACAGTTCAGTTCAGTTCTGGGATTAGTCCACCCGGAAGTCCAGCCAAGATGACTTTAAACATACTGAATACTGAGTGAGCTAAACCGGCAAGGTAAAGGCTTAAAGACATCACTGGAATGATGGAAAACATTGAACAGGTACCTGGTACCTGCAGAGTGTCACAGAAAAAAATCATCGCTCTCCAAAGGAAAAAAAAAAACCAAACACTTTAGTCTGTGAATGAAATTTGTCAAAGAGCACCTTGACAGTGCGGAACATTGCTGAGGCAGGGTTTTATGGACAGATGACATGCGTCATTGAATACGTGTTGTCTGCTGTTGTGACTAAAGTGGAGAACAGTTCGCATTTGAGCTCAAATTTATGCAGAAAACTATTCAATTCTAAGAGGCTCACATCATTTTTGCTGCTGCTGTAGTCGAGAATCATTCCTGCATCGGTACCAACAAAATTAATGTATTTGAACTAGCTGTGCTCAGTCTGCCAGCATCGCTGAGGATGAAGACATGTTGGGTATTTATGTTGTCGTTTAGATATTCTCACCTGCTCTGAGTCCCAGCCAGGACGCCACATTCCTCTTTAAGGACAGAACATTCCAATAATTCATCTGAAAAATGTCTCAGTGTCTGAGTTAAAGAATGAGACGACCACTTTAGAGATGAAACGTATGTCAATGTTTTCATTATGACTTGTCATTTCTGATAAATCTTTGTACCTGGTGCCGAAAAAATGTGGAAAATACAGATTACAGCATGGATTGTAGAGCCTTCGTGTCTTCTTTTCTCAACCAAGCATCCAAAGCTTAAAGAGGTTTTGTCGATAAATTACTTTATAAAAAATAGGAAATTTGTCTACTGATGAGGAACTTGGAGTCATGTTTTCAGATTCTGATGATTTTTGAGGAACATTAGCAGCTTTGTTGCGCCTGCTTTACAGTCATTTCTCAGCAGCACAATAAAAGCAGCAGTTTGATTTAATGCAAACAGCCAACACGATGTCAGAAATGATAGAAAAACAGCTGAATAGTTCGATTTATCACCCGTATGAAGAATCACCAGCTCATTGTTGCACACCTTCACTAGCTCCATCCTTCACACCTGTAAGCACTGTTTTAAAAGGAAATAAAGTGAGTCCTGTCGTTTGTTTCTGTCCAAACAGCGGACCAGGCCAAGAAGTCTGAGGCAAACCCACTCACAGAGATCCTGAAAAACCCGACCAAAGTGGTCCTGCTGAGGGTACGTGTGTGTGTCACCGACATCACGGAGGTCATGGAAGTGCATCCTGTTTAAGTCCCTGTTTGTTCTCCAGAACATGGTGGGCCGAGGAGAGGTGGACGAAGACTTGGAGGGGGAGACGAAAGAAGAGTGCGAAAAATACGGCAAAGTGGTTAAATGTGTCATCTTTGAGGTGGGAGATGGAAACTTCAGCTAGGTTAAGCCAAAGTGATCCAACAGGACAATTGAACTAAGGTTTCTTTTTCAGATTGCAGACGTGCCGGACGATGAAGCGGTCAGGATATTCCTGGAGTTCGAGAGGGTGGAGTCGGCCATCAAAGGTTAGCGTCTACTTGTCACATCTGGATATGACAGCAGCTGTTTCTCGATCGATCAGATTTATGTAATCGCTTCATCTTCCTCGTGGATTGTATAATTGCTCTAATAATGCGGGTGTGAGAGTGTGTCTCACTCTAAATGAGTTGGCCCAGATCAGAAACAAGGTGAGACTCGGCTCCCTGCGGTGTTATGTCATATCCGCCCCAGCGACCCAGCCGTCTCCCTACGGCTTCAGCAGAACGGGCCTTACATCACAGCTCACGGAAAGGAGGACAGCCTCTCAAAGAACTGATTTTACTACAAAAACACTCTTTATAGACGATGTTAAAAAATGTAATCTCCCCCGGTGGGAAAATCTCCTGATGGATCCCAAGCTTCTGTTGAGAAGTCACAGGACATCGTGAAGTTAGTGTTTGTTTTGCTCAACCACCAGCAGAGTAGATGTAATAAACCCTAGAAGCTGATTTGACTTCTGTGGATGCTCTAGATTTGATTTTATTAAGTCACGGTTTGAATCTTTTCAAGTATAACAGTCCCAGATGCTCCAGCAGCACCAAGTCCTGTGTTTCTTGGCCTTATTGAGTGATTTCTTAGTGCTCAGTTGTTGCCTAGCAACCTCTTGTTGATGCAGATGTGCAGGAGAGGCATGAACATGGCGTCACATGAACATCTACAGTCCTGTGAAACAGAAATGGCACCTTTCAGTTCTTAAGTTTCATGGATAAAAATGTGATAAAAGATCCTATGGTCTTTACCAGTGGTTAAATTTAGGTAAATAAAACCTCAAAAGAGCAACAGCACATGACATTATCACACTGCGTTGGGATTGTGTAACAAAAACTGATCCAAAATGCAGAAGGAGAGAGTGAAGGACAAAAGTACCCCATGATGTAGTCGTTTGTAGAACCACCTTTAACAGCAGTAACTTGAAGTAATCATTTACGTTATCAGTGTTTCCTATTGTTGGGGACGAATTTTTTTCTCGCCATATTCTAGCGTTGTTTCAGTTCATTGAGTTTTCTGGGCACGTGGTTCTGCACGGTTCTTCTAAGATCCCACCACAGCATTTCAATCAAATTATGGTCTGAACATCGCTGCAGCGCTGTGATTCTTTCACTTTCCACTCATTCTGCTGTGGATTATTTCTTGTTCATGAGATCATTGCTCTGCTCCAGGGCTAAATTTGAGCTTTTCTGGACCATGAACCCACTTTTGGCTCTTTATGACTCTGCTAAACAGAGGAGTTGATGGCCAACTCAAGGACTTAAATGTGCCCAGGTTATACAGCTGTGAAAATCAATGTGTAAGCTGATCTGCTCTGTGTGGGTGGGTTTTTTTCCTTCCAAATATGCCGCTGTGCATTATGGTCAGTCAACTTTGGTGACATGTATGTAACGTACAAGCTGTATTTGTCCTTCAACTTCCTGTGGTGCATGACAGTCGCAAGCATGCCTCTCTGAGCTGAAAACAAGCACCTGCTTGTCTGTTCATTTGTGCTTTTGTATGGTTTTCTGTGCCATGACACTGCCAAAAATTTCTCATTTACAAATGTTCCTAATCGAGGCCGTTGATCATCTCGAACAGCCATTTTATGTGCAAAAAGTAAAATGTGATTTCAACAAGTCGTTTCTTGGTTCAGCTTTTTTCCCGATAGTACAGTCATGACCTTTTTACCGTGACTGAGACCTGTAGAGTCTCACATTCAGCTCTTAAGGTTGGTACAGGTTCTCCGAACACGGCATGAGCTTTCTGGGATGTCCACTCCTGGGAAGATTTATGACTCACTTTCCACACACCGCTTCATCATTTCAGGAAAAATATCTATTATAAAATGTAAATAAGAAACAGCTTGCTGGTATGAAATTTTCCACACAACCAGCTCTTTTTTTTTTCTTCTGTCTCCTCGTTCCTGGAAGTTCTGGATGTGACAACATTTACAGCTAAACAAACGCTGCTGCATCAGCTACAAAGAAACACACACTGACTCGTACGCTCGCTGTCGTCCTGGAGATGAACTGCTGGAATTCTCAGTACTGGAGTGTAACGCGTCCTCCTTAGTGGGTGTGGGCTCCCAGAGACGATGCGAGCACCTTCACTGATAAGGTTAAAGCAGTCAGCTGTGTCTCAGTTGTCCTTTCTAAAGCACGCTGTCACTTGTCTTCAGGACGACATTTGTGATTTAGTCAACAACACAAACACGAGTCCTCAGAAATGGTGAACGGTTTCCAGAGGAGTTGCAACAGTTCTTTCACTGTTTAGTGTTTCTGTATTCGTAGTTTATGTTTTAAAAGAAAAACTGCTGTTAAGCTCAGAAACGTTATTGTGTTTCCTATAACAACACGTTTCTTGTCTGCAGCCGTCGTGGATCTGAACGGGCGTTACTTTGGAGGACGAGTCGTCAAGGCCTGCTTCTACAATCTAGACAAGTTTCGGGTTCTGGACTTGGGTGAGCAGGTCTGAAGTCCCCCTGAGAAGATCAGCAAGAACGGACGGACACTAGGAGCTCACGTTGTCCCCTCTTGTACATAACCTTTTTTTTTTTATATTTCCCAAACTTCATTGTCTGTGTAGTGAGTCCAACATGTAGGATTTTTTTTTCCTGTGATTTAAAAAATGCCTTTATGTTCAGACAAAATAAAAGGTGTAACATTCCTCTGTGTTTTTTTTTTTTTTTTTTAACCTTTATTTATGTTTCTTCTGAAACGAAGACCTAGAAATCTGGTCCAGAAAGCATCAAGTGGAGGAGCCTAGTTTCCCAGTCTGGTTGTCTGACATAACACCGGTTCCTCTGCTGTGTGAACATCTCCCCAGAGTGGGACCGCCTTGACTTAGCCATGCTGGATTATCGGAGAGGGGACTGGGACAGTGAAGGCAGCCTCATTCAGGACTTATGTAAGTGAACCAGAAGGGCCCTGGAGGTTGCAGCGAACAACGTCAGAAGACGTCCCGCTGGAGCAGGTTTAATTCAGATCAGGGAAACTGGTTACACCGTGAGGCAGAAACGAGGAGAGAGACCCATTTAGAAGACTTCACTGTGACATCGACGCTGTTAGGTCAAAGGTAACGAGAAAGTCAGGAAGCAGACAAAAGCCAGGTTAAATCCCAATCATTCACTTATCGCCCAGTAAATAACATACCGAAAGTGTAAAATAAAAGACTGAGTTCATGCGCTGTATAAAACATAGAAAATGCCAAAGGAAGTGAAAGTCTGGAAACTTAAATGCTTTTAAAGGGAAACACCTAGAGGAACATTTTGCAAGTAATTGGGTAAACTCTCAACAGATCAGTGACGTGATTGGGAATAAAAGAAAGTATCTTAGAGAAGCAGAGTTTCACCAGTCTGAAATAGTTTCAGAATAATGTTCCTCAGCATGAGTTTTGAAGACCTTGAACACTGAGTCGCATGCAGCACACAGTCTCAGAATCAGAAGAAATCTCTGTATGCTGGGATTCTGTATTTACTTTAGGACCCCAGTTCACTGAACCATGGAATAGATAGGTGTCACATCTGGAGACACCACATCAGTGCCTAAAAGGACCATCCCATCCAGGAAATCGGTGAAGGTCTTGTATCTTTCAGGATGATAATGTCAAGCTACATACTGGATCAATTTCCAAAATATGGCTTATAGTAGGAGAGTCCAGGTGTTGACCTGGTCTGCCTGAAGAAAATGTTTAAAAAATACAACAGAGAAGATGGAGGACTGTGGAGAAACTGACAACATTCTTATCTGATACAGATATTAATGCATTTATGTTTGAGAATTGTTTTAAGTTTGTTTACACTGACCAGTTTTTCGTGAGATGTGTAATTCAATAACCAAACTTCGTGTGCCTTCATTTATTTTGAGCAGCACCTTCAACACTCATGGTTGGACCTCCTGACTCCCAAAGACTGCTGAAAATGCTTCACACATGTTATCCACCCTGGACTACAGCATTTTCTGTCTTGTTTTTACAACTGATTTCAAGGTTGTATAAGCTGGTAGATGTGGAGGTGATCTGTGTCGCAGGAAACAAAGATGTGACTAAAGACACCGTTTCTCTGAATCACCGTAGAGGATGTGCAGACTTGTCCGTGACGTTTTGGATTTTATGCAGCATTCTTCTCTTCACAATCAGCTCCAAATTCAAGATGAGGCGATTATCTTCACACCACGCCACCAAGCGGTCCAGCGGTTCTCTGTCTCCGGTCCACCACTGACACACTTCATCAGATGAGAGTGGGCTCGCTGAAGCAGGCGGATGTTAAGTCCACAAAACCTCCCCCGTCTTCCTCCCTGAAGGCTCCTTTCTACTTGTTCAGTGGCTGTTTAAGTTCACTGGTGATCCGGGGCTTTTTATTGCTGAAAACTTCAGGGTCATGGTGGGGAGAGTGGGCATGGTCTCTACAGGAGGTCTGTCACTCAGCCGTGACAATAAAGTGGCTCAAAGAATGCGTCCCTGGGTGTGGACGAAGTTTCTTCAGCTTCGCTGGACTGCTGGTAAAATCTGCTCCAGCTCTGCTTCATCTGCAGACTCATAAATAAAATCACCTGCAATGTCTAAAACTATGAAAGAAGTCATGTGATCACAGTTGGTCTTACTTTTAGGCAAATGTGACAAATTGAATTGAAGGCAAAAACATGATCATCGTGTGAGCAATACTAAGTGGTTTTATAACGCCTTCCACATGTATGTTCATTAACGACTGATTCTATAAGACTTATTTTGCATCTTTCCATCCTGATATTGTGTTAACACCCTCTGAACGCTCACGGCCTGCAAAAACATCTGCTTTCATAGAGATCATCAGTCCTGTTGAATACTTCCTCAAGAACTGGTGGAAATGTACCCTCTTAAATCTTATGGAAGCAGTAAAGGGGTACTTAGTGTTGCCCACATGCTTTTTCTTTTTGTGTTAAATAGTTCTGGCATAGTTATAAGTTATCCTTTGTTGCCTGTCAAAAGCTGTATTTTCCTCTTACTATGACTGAGATGGTTTTTATTCTGTTTAAAAAAACAGATTTCAATGAGGAGGTATTAACGTCATAGAGAATATATATAAATATGAATATACATCTACATCAACCTAGATTCTTCATTTTGCTGTGCCTCAGAAAAGTGAACAAAAGTTTGTAGTAATGTGAACTCGGAAATGGGTGAATCTGCGTGGATGCAGAGGGATCCCACGTTCAAGAAGACAGATGCAGTTACCAGGATGGCAGAGTCATGCTGCAGAGCGTTTGGGCGTTTTTTTTTGTTTTTTTTTGAGGGGGGGTTAACAAAAAGAGGGGGGAAAGCATTTTACATAGGAAATACAATAAAGAAAGAATAAATCAATGAATAAATACAATAAAATTAATGAAAAAAGAACAATAGAACAATAAAAACAGCTCAAAACACGACACTTTATATTTAAAGAGAGAGTTGAGTTTATTACAGATCTCATTTATCCAGACTGCCTTCCTGCATCCCTTCATGAAAAAAAGAGGGAAAAAAAAAGAAAAGGAAAAAAAACGGGTGAAACCCCGACATTTAATCCATAGAGTCCCTGCTGATGACCTCTCACTTCTTTTTCATGGATCTTCCTCGGCATTACCTTTTAAAGCGATTTTGCTCCGTCAGATGACAACGTCCTTGAAAACGAGTGCTCGTGCACGTGGGATTTGCCGGCATGAGTCAGCTGCGCAGTCCGTGCACGAGGAAGCAAGATGCGCTGGTGTGCGGCTCCGCACGTATGCTCCAGTTTGACTCCACAATGAAGACGACAAGAGCGCACTTTCCTTTGTGCAGGCAGAAGAAATGACTTAAAAAGGCTTCAAAGGCGAATAAAATCTCTTTTCATTACAACAGGCTGGAATTTGAGTTAAAAAAATTAGCATTCTTTCATGCGTTAATTGATGATTTTAATATTGCGATTTTGCATCAAAAACTATTAAAACTATTTAAGCGACAAGTCTAAACTTTCATAAACTATCATTAATACTGATATTAGAAACAGATGAACAGACACTTATTATATTTATTAAGTCTTGCAGATTACAATACAGTCAGATAATATCGGAATTTTATCCAAAAGCTCCGTGTAAAAGACTGAAAGATAATTCATTCAAACAAATGAGCCTGCATATGCAGCACACATGGTTTACATGTAAACCAGATACACGTAATTGAAATTAAAATAAATTTAAACATCTACTTTGAAAGGTTTATTTTTAGATTTTAATAAAATCTTGTTTTTTTTTTTTTATTATTAAAAGCCAGAAAATCTCTAATGGGAAACGACCCATTTAAAGGAAGAGCGTTAAACTGTTGCGCTAAATATTTGGATGTAAAGACATTTTTAACACATTTGACGTCAAATAGACACTTTGAAGAATTACAGTTGACCACAGAGAGGCGCTGTGCGAGCCTTTGCGAGCTCGTGCGTGCGTGTGTGGGCGCGTGTATGTGTCATATCTCTGTAAATGGGCTCGCTCGCGCCTGGCGTTTCCGTGGAGTTTCGTCATGTCAGTCACGTGGGTTCCTGGCCGGCCGGGCGTGGTTTAAATAGCGGATGTCTGCTGCAGACCGGCAGATTAGCTCGGCTTAACGAGGAGAGAACTCACCACGTCTACGCAGATAGACCACGCTCGAATTTAGGCGACTGCCGGCTCCTGTTTGAATCTTTTTGAACCGGGATTTAAGCAACTCAGTTCTGCTCTACCGTTTGGTTCTCCAGCCTCTAAGGAATGCCCAGAGAGCTCACCCAAAACAGGATCCAAAAGATCTGGGTTCCCACCAAGGATGACAAGCGACGAGGTAAAACACTTGTTTCTACGATATATTTATATTTCCTATATGCATATGAAATATTGGCAATCTATTTTTTTATTTATCTTTTGCCTAAATGTATTTTGTAAAGAACTCCCGTAAGCAGTTAGCATCGCCGGTGATGCTGCCATAACCCTCAGTAGCGTAGTAAAAATGTCTCCGAGTCCATGCCGGTCGTTTTTGCTTCCACCTCGTTGATTGGTTGTCTTCATCAGCACATGCCATACGTCACGACCCCCTAACAAGAGCTCCACTGAGCCCCTCTATCACCATAGTTACCGTAAAGCCCCCCCCCCCGACCCCTTCAGAGGTTCTGTCATTGGTCGGTCTCCATCTCGTGCGCACTCAACGACCCTGATGCCGCTGCAGCATTCAGTCGGTCCAGTAGTACTTGAGTAATATTTAATTATGTTTAATTATAATTGAACAATCAATAAAAATTCAGTGACATTTAAGGTCTACGGTCCTGCATCATTAAACAGACCACCACACGAGAGAGAAGGAAAGCGACTCTCGTGAACGTTGCCTTCGGAGAAAAAGAAACTTAATGTCACAAATATTGTTTCGTTTTTGGTTGGGATTATTATTATTATTATTATTATTATTATTGAAGAGCAAAATTCAAATATTTTCAAGTTAAACCAAAAAAATACAACTGATGCAGTTGAGCTTGTTTGAAATTGGACTAGTAAGGGAAAACTTTAGTCTGGCGCTTGTTGCTTTTCCCCTCTCTTAACAGTTAGATTAATGCCATAATATAAAACTGAGAATTATTATTATTATTATTGTTGTTGTTATTAAGCTGTTCAAGACAAATTTGGATTCATAACTTAACCAACTTCTACTCATAGGCCTGGGTTTCCAATTATATGTGAAGGCCAGAAGTTGCTTTTCTGGGCTGCCTGTATCATAATTCTAATTTAGTTTAATAAAACAAACTTAATTCTACTTATTTTTACTTGGCCATGCCCAGTAAATGTATAAAATAATGAGATGTTGTCCACTGGATGAGCCACAGTGGCTGAAAATATCAACTTAGTTTGATCCAGTGTTTTTTTTTTTTTTTTTTTTTTTTTTTTTTTTTGTCCCTCCTTTTAAGCATCGTGACTCTCATGTTGTAGAAATGAGATTGGCGGTACTGTGACTAAGGGTGAATAACTGTAAATCGGAGTGCTCGGTGAGTTATTAGGCTATGAATCGACTCCATTGGTTCTTGCAGAACCATTGATGGAAAAACCGAGTAGCAAAGTGTTTCATTAGTCAAACGTGTTGCAAGAGCTCATTCACCTCTTCCACAACCTGACAACAAATCTTAAACGTGCAGGATTTGTGCCCTGCATCACTTTCTCATCGCTTCTTCTCTGTGCATCCAGGATAACATGAGGCATCCTGCAAAGGCATATGAGAATATAAGCTCCCGTGGGCCTTGGGATTAGTGTGTATGTATCTGACCAAGTGTTGGGCACTCCACAGCTCACTAAAGTGGGTCAGATGTGCAGTGAAATGGATGTAAAAGGCAAATCTGGTGGCAGCAGGCGGCCACGTGCCGGCCATGAGTGTGTCAGCCCGGAGACAAATGGGTGTTTATAAGTTATCAATAAATATAGGAAGTTTCCAGCTTTTGTGTTTTTAAGAGGTTTGAACGTAAAAAGGCATCGTATTTTGTGCTTCTCTATTCATTAGGTGCAATATTTATTTTAGTTTTGTAAACAAGCACAGTTGTCGTGATGTGTCTGCTTCCTGCCGTCCCTCTCTGCAGCAACTGGTGCTCCCCACTTTGCCAACCCCCCCACTGTCATCGTGATGGTGGGTCTCCCAGCTCGGGGAAAGACGTACATGTCCAAGAAACTCACCCGCTACCTCAACTGGGTTGGCATGCCCACCAAAGGTATGTGATGCTTGTAAATAGCCAGCATCGGTTTTAAGTGTTGATGCAGTTTGTACAGTTTACGAGCTATCTGTTACATGCTAAAGTGTTTTCACAGGCATCGACTCATGTTTCCAACCCGAGGACACGCTGTTCATACTTGTTTATCTCGTTGCAGTCTTCAATGTGGGAGAGTACCGCAGGGAGGCGGTCAAGAATTACAGCTCCTATGACTTCTTCAAGCCCGACAATGAGTGTGCAGTCAAAATCAGGCAGTAAGTTCTCCCCTCATGCATAAGAAAATTATATTGGGTTTTTTTTTTTTTTTAGCTTAATCTAACTTATTTACATCGTTTTTCTTCAGGCAGTGTGCCTTAGCAGCCTTGAGAGATGTCAAGGCTTACCTGAAGGATGAAGGAGGCCAAGTAGCGGTAAGTTTCCCCTATTTTTGTTTGGTTTTTCTCTTAAAACTTTTGCTATGTATAACTTGATAAAACCACAGTTTTGCTAAACCTTCTTTTTTTTCATTCAGGTCTTTGATGCCACTAACACGACGAGAGAGAGGCGAGACTTGATCCTTAAGTTCGGCAAAGAGAATGATTTCAAGGTATGTGTTCCCAAGGTAACAGAAGAGCCAAAATATGAAAAAGTTGCAAGTGTAGCTCATTTAAAGGTCTTTTTTTTTAAATTTTCCCCCGTCAGATCTTCTTCATCGAGTCTGTGTGTGACGATCCCAACGTCATTGCATCGAACATCATGGTGAGTCCCAAACATAACATCTCAATTCTTCCTTGTGCTGTTTCTCATTGACTAAATGTTGACTTTTCTCTGGCATCAGCTGTGTTTGCCACCTGACAGTTTTCCTCCCCGTGCAGGAGGTGAAAGTATCCTGTCCTGACTATCGGGACTGCAACAAGACTGACGCCATGATGGATTTCCAAAAGAGAATTGAATGTTATAGAACCAGCTACCAACCTCTGGACCCGGATCACTATGACAAGTAAAATCTTAAACCTTGTTTGCATCAGTTCTGAATCCAATAGAAGCCCTCCAGTGTAATTTGCTCACCCTGTGATGTTCATCGTCCTTCAGGGATCTTTCCTTCATCAAAGTGATCGATGTGGGTCGCCGTTTTCTGGTCAACCGGATCCAGGATCACATCCAGAGTAAAATCGTCTACTACTTGATGAACATCCACGTCCAGCCGCGAACCATCTACCTGTGTCGGCACGGCGAAAGCACGGACAATCTAGAGGGACGACTGGGAGGCGACTCCGGCCTCTCAACACGCGGCCATCAGGTACCAGCTGAGACCAGATCAAAGTCTCCCATTCCTAAGTGATACCCCTGGGTGCTCAGTGCGTTCCCTCTTTGTTGCAGTTTTCTGCTGCTTTGGCTGGATTTGTGGAGGAGCAGGAACTGAAGGACCTGAAGGTCTGGACCAGCCAGCTGTGTCGAAGCATCCAGACCGCAGAGCACCTGGGAGTCCCGTACGAGCAGTGGAAGGCGCTTAACGAGATCGACGCTGTGAGTGTCAATCAAAAATGCACTTTGATGCCTCGGCGCACGTCTCTTTTGTTATTGATCTGACTTGCTTATGCTCGATGTAGGGTTTGTGTGAGGAGATGACGTACGACGAGATGAAGGAGAAATTTCCTGAAGAGTTTGCTCTGAGAGATGAAGACAAATACTACTATCGGTACCCAGCTGGAGAGGTAAGTGAACTCATTCACTCTTGAAGTACAGGGTTTTTTTTTTGTTTTGTTTTTGTTTTTTTAAAAAAAAAAAACGAAGGTTGTCTGCTTTGACTTGGAGAGCGTCAATGTTCCAGATGATATTGACAAACCTCTCTGTGCTCCTGATTGCAGTCTTACCAGGACCTGGTCCAACGGGTGGAACCTGTCATCATGGAGCTGGAGAGGCAGGAAAACGTCTTGGTCATCTGCCACCAGGCTGTCATGCGCTGTCTGCTTGCTTACTTCCTGGATAAGAGTGCAGGTAGGTTACTATGACTCCTACAACAGTTTTGGTTTGCAAGATCTAAGTTCAAATCTGTAGTTCTACATTTTTTTTTCTTCTTTTCCTCCCACCCTTTGTTGATCCAGATGAGATGCCCTACTTGAAGTGTCCCCTCCACACAGTACTGAAGCTCACCCCGGTTGCCTATGGCTGCAAAGTGGAGTCCATCCATCTGAATGTGGAGGCCGTAAACACCCACAGAGACAGACCAGAGGTAATGGTTTAGTTGCTGACAATTGAAAGTGTGGCTTCCTGCCCCCGTTGGGCTGTGATGGGGCACTAAGAGAATGCTGTGATGGACTATGAGCTGCTTACAACGTCTGTTGAGTCTAAAGTGTTGTGCCTTTTCTTTTCTTTGACACCTCTGCAGGAGGTCAAGAGGGGTCCTGGTACTCTGATCAGGAGGAACAGCGTGACTCCTTTGACCAGCCCAGAGTCGCACATCAAGAAACCTCGCATCGACGACCTGGACGAGGCTCCGATCCAGGAGCTGCCAGACTCTGTTGCCTCAATGGCCCTCTGTGGCTCCTCACACCTCCCCCTCACTCTGGCTGGACAGGTGAGCTCTTAAACTCCTCCAGACACATACTCATTTTTGTTTTTGAGGCATTTGGGACATGAAGGGAGTCAACATTTCCTGCATCTGCTTCCTCTGTGACAGCCTCTGCATGGGTGTTCACTCACTTGTTTGTCTTCCTCTTCTCCTCTGCTGCCTCCTCCTCCTCCTCCTCTTCACCTCACAGCATTGGCTGGGCAAAGTTTGCCTGTAAGTATTTGCCACAATAGGGATCTTTTTTGGCTGGTCTGTCCTGTCGTCCGTCCATTCTGTTCTCATTGTGTTTATTTAGTTTTCTTCTTTGTTTAGTTTTCTTTTCCTGGATTTCTACAATAATAAATGGGGAGGGACGAAAAGTGACTCTTGAATCATAAAGCAGTTACTATTTATACACTCTTGAGAAAATCTGGATTAATCACACTGATGGGGAAATTACACAATGGCCTGGAAGTTGAAGCTCTGTTCCCCAATCTGATGCAATAAGTGTTAATATTTACTCATGAGACTTGAACTTCCAGTACATTCCTGAGATTCCTGCATGCTGCTGTCACTAAAATCTGCTTGTTTCTGTACGCTGACGTCTCATGTTGACCATCCCGTTCTTGTGTGTGTTTGGTTTTTTTATCTTCTGGTCTGTGCTGTGCTGCTTAAAGACGCACCATCCTCCACTATCTAGAGGTGTTTTCACTCTTTGTCTTTCAAAGGTAAACGCGCTCTAGAGGCTTCAGTTGCTTTGTAGTTCTGCTTTCAGTAACAGCTCTCACAAACGACAAAAATAACTATTAACTTTTGAATAAAGTTTCTGCTGCAGGCTGATTTTTAGCAGACGGTACATGTATTTTTCTTTTTCCCAACTAGATGCATTAGCAATAAAATGGCAAGCTTCAGTCATTAAGGAGATAACTGAAGCTTTAAAGATCAAACTGTGCGACTTAATGGTGCATTAGGAAAGTATAAATGTCACTTCTAGGTCTGTGTGTTTTTGTTTTCTTGTTGGCTCAGTTCATAATCACCGGTGGATTAGTCTTCCACCAGCACCAACCTGATCACACGCTCAGTGCAAGTTTTCACGCCCTCTAAAAATATCTAAGAGGAAATTGGTGCCTGAGAAAACTGGGGTGATGTAACTTGCGGTTAAGGGATTAAACTACATAAGACTCGCTTATACAAGCCGCCTTGCTTTTGGTGTCATTAGTCAGCGTCTGTCAGCACACGTTTGGATGATTCAGTACTGGAAGCATCTAAAAGCCGTTTTTTTGTTTTTCTTTTGTGTATACTTGCAGAACCTGAAGATGAGCGCAACTGGTTGCCATGACATCCTGCAGCCGTGCCAGTGAAAGTGCACAAATGTTTCACGAGGCCCAAAAAAGCCAAGAAGCAGATTTCTGAGAGACTCGCTCGCTGAAAAAGGCATAAAACAGCCGGGAAAACAGAATCTAAAACCAACACGTTTGTCAGTTAAATCTCACGTGGGATCTTTATTTTGTCAGCCAGTTTACTTTATATTTTTCTTGTTTTCATTTATATTTATATCATTCTGTTTTTCTTACATTTGTCTCAGACCTGTCAGAATTGTCTTTGTTTTTTCCTGACAGCTCAGATGGCTCTCTGAAAAATAAGTTTCTTATGCTTTTATTTTGGAGACCAAAGATTGAACATCATGCCCCAGATAAAACTTTGAGCTCTTTTTTTTTTTTTGTTTGTTTGTTTTTTCCAAATCATGATCTCATGGTTGTATTAGGAGGATGTAGTATTAGGTTTACACCAGAAAACACTGTCATTATTTGACACCTTTTTTAGTATGCTGACACGCTACAAACAAAGCAGAAGTTTGCACAGCAACTTTTTTTTTTTTTTTTGGGATATTTTTTTTTTTTGTTCAGTTTGTCATCTGTTGATCATGTCACTTGTGATAAAGGTGGTGGGTTTTGCCGTAGAGTGCCTGTAGTGCTTGTTTCGCAAGCCTGACGCAGCTTCTCTTGCAGTTTCTCTCTCCTTAATTGCTCGAGGAGAGAAACGCCACATTTCACCTAATAAATGTACATATTATTTCAGTATTTAACTTTTGGAAGTTTGTAATAATTTCATTTTTAGTCAGCTGTCTTTATGATGGCTAATATCATTTTTCAAATTTGTTTAAATTTTGCTGTCATCGTCTGCTACGCACAAAAAGCACCTATATTTTTACTAAACTGCGTGCTGTTAATATCTTTGTAAATGTTAGTGTACATCAGTAAAACTGGAAACAAATGGAAATGACTGAAAACCTTTTTTTTTTTTTAACTAATATGTTGGGATGACTGGAAAAGATGCTGAGGTTTTGGTAATATGTTTGAGATACTTGAAGTTAGATTCATTTTGTAAAAAGGGTTTATTAAATTCCTTATTTATTTGTTTTTTTTTTTGTGTGTGTGTGTAGTTCAAAATGACTGCGTGGAGCAAGAGTCACTCGTGTGTATTCCTCTAATCTGTGGGATACACATGAGAAAATGTTTTTTTTTTTCTTCCCAATTTTGCACCTGCAGGACCAATAAATTTGCACCAGAAAAAATTCTCAGTGTTTGTTTTTTTTTTTTAAAAAAAGATCACCCTGGTTCAATCCCGCTCGCTTTTTCCACTTCCATATATGGAGTTAAAATGGGTGTGATGCGGTGTTTTGGCACGTGGTTCATTGTTATCTCCTGAGTCACAGTGTTGAGTGGCATGTTGCACATTGATCCAATCACGATTCATAGCAGTCAAGAAGATGCTGTAAAAGATAAAAACAACCTGCTCTCCCTTTAAATGGTGCTGATGAAGATCAGCACTGGACTTTGATAAACTGAGTTGGAAAACATAAAACTAATGGCTTCATTTGAAAAATTCTAATGTTATTTCAGGATTCATGTTATTCAGCTACTGAAATGATATAAATATTTATGTGCACATGTGAAAAAATATGAACACAACTATGAAATGGAATAATCTCAAAATTTTCAAATAAACTCTGGAGACATTTAACATTTAGTGATGCTGAACTGACAGCCCTTTGCATTATTTATATAATACAGTATTAAAAGTGAACGAAGTCGAACACATTACCCTCGGTGGTGCTACATACATGTTCATGTGTTTACATGCTAAATTCAAGGTTGCCTCCTCCATCTGCATCCAACTGATGGTGTAGCTATGGCATATACGTAGGCTGGTAGCAGCGTACCCTCTACTTACAGAGAGTAGTTTTGAAACTAGTTTTTACATACGGGCAGGAGCTGACTGCCCAACCCTGGTTAACCCTGAACGGACAAGACTGGGAGGTGGTTGGAAAAACTTGCGTCTCTTTAATAGAGTTACCACAAGTTAGCTGTGAAAGTTTACATAATCGCTAGCATGCATAGTTCATTCATTCTGACCGGGTGGGTCCTTGTTTCACAACCAGAACAACATCTGAACCAACTGCCAGAACTCCGACTGAACTCTGACCGAGCTGGAGCGGACCCAGCCACGACTGATCCTCTTCCAGGTTGGTCTTCTGTGGTTTTGGGGGCAAAGGTGACTCGTGCTAATCTGGCAGATGAAACGGCTACCAAATTAAAAAAAATAAAAAAATAATAATAATCAAGCTGTAGAAGACACATCCGATACATGCTACCAAGACATCAGGTCAAGTGTATTTTCTGTACTTTACACTGCAAAAATGAACTAAGAAAGAATTAAAAAATCCCCCTTTTAAAGAAATTAGAAAGATATTTAAGACTGTTTTACTAGTTTTAAAAATTCTAGTCAAGAACATTTTCCTTTCTCCACTGACAGAGATATTTTTTTCTTAAAATAAGATTATTTTGACCAGCTTTATAGAATATTATGTTTAATTCTAGAGCAGCTGTTTTTGCAGTATATTAAACTGATTAAAAATGTGATTCAAACACTTAATGGGTGAATTTTAAAAAAGCAGTTAACTCTTTTAATCCTAATCACGAAGAAAACTACATGCTGCCATTTTACATTTTTGAACAACAATCTTTTTTCTTTCTTTTTGTCTGACATTAATCATTGCAGAATTACGATCTGTATCCAAATCAAATCCTAACATTCAAAGCACCGCTAATACTGTATCAGCTGTCAGTGCTGCTTCGTCCCAGCATGAATCCACTTTTGTTTTTAATTTCCTGTGAGAAATAAAGTAACAGCGTGTCGATAGCTGTTACAGGCCAAAATGTATCAGTGATGTAAGTACTCAGCTCCTCAGCTCACCCCGATGCTTTTAGTCTCCGACTCCGAGGACTGTCCTCTACAACGGGATGGTTTTAGCACGTCGGAGGAGTTAATGGCCTGGTAGTTTTATTGCTTCCTGCTTTCCAAACATGCCTCCGAAAGTGAGGGGATTTTGTAAGTTCTTCACCTTTAAACAGTTTGCAAAGCTTTGGACAGTGACATTACTTTTTGATGCAGTGTAACAGTTTTACAATTCACCTTTGCTTCATGCTACAGCTCCGTTTATCTGGTATTACTTGATGCCATTTTAGCTGCTTTTACAGTTGTTTTAATCGTTATATTTTTGAGATATCCCTAAATTTACCCTGACATTAAGAGAAACTTATTCATTCTGGATCTCCCAGCAGATGCATGTGGTCTCCTGTGTTTGATGCTCTTGAACCAAGCACTAAATTTAATCATCAGCTGAGTGCCGGCCCTCCACTCCTAACTTATCCTAATCCAAACTTTTTTCTGTTTGTTTTGGCAAGAACCAAGTCTAAATCTCTCAAACAGCTATTTTAAATGCCGTGAAAAACTTTGAGTCAACCAAGAGATCTTCACCTTCTCAAACGTCTTAACCTCAGTGAAACTCAAATATGTCCTCACTACGATAGTTTAACAAGAACGTAGACACACAGCGCAGTTGCCAGTCAAACGTGGTATTTTCTCCAGTGTGAATCACGACCAGACTAACTGTCTTGGCTCACCCTGGTTGTCCTGTGGGCAGAGTGGCTATGTGACTGCTGTCAGGTCCACCACCCTGAGCTCCTCCTCTCTGAAACTTGTTCAAACACACACACACACACACACACACACACACACATACGTGCTGATCCAGCTCCAGACAAGTTTCTTCAGTACCTACAGAGTCTCTGAAACTTTCTAACCTAGTTTGCATTCACATTTTGCATATCATCATATTTGCATTTTGTTGTTGTTCACATGGAGCCACTTTTGAAGCATTTCGCATCACGTGTCTTGCCATTTCGCTTTTGTGAGATTCCATTTAACTTTTTTTCTCTCTTTTACTGGTTTTCTTTCAGCCTGGGACATGAACTTCGTGGGTCTCTGTGCTTAAACAATGAGGTGTCCTAGCAACTACAGCCTGAAGCAGGCTTGCCATTGATAGCTTGTGTGTGTGTGTGTGTGTGTGTGTGTAATCTCTGTGGGAGAGAGGAGTTGCTGTGTCAGGGATGTGAATGGTAGGTGGCCTGGTGTTAACAGGCTTGGCTAAGCCAGCAGTTCCACAAATAGCCGTCTAATGCTGGACTGACGAAGGATTTCTCGTGATCCTGATCAATCAAGTTAGAAAAAGCTGAATGCCGGCCGCCCCATGTGGACAGTGGAGATTAACCTACTAAAAACAGTATCTTGACTCCAGGTGGCCTTTTGAGATGATTGTAAATAAATAAGCATTTCACTGTGTTCCACAGACTGAGTCATCGTCAGCAGGAGAATGAACATCTTGTCTCAGGCCATCTGAGGCTCTCCTGTGTCATCACGAGCGGGACATCTTCTATCTGCCCAGCCCTTCCAGATTAGCCCATCCCTGTCTTGAGCTTGTGTTGTCTCACTGTCTGGTGCAGAGCAAACAATAAGCCACACATGCACACACAGCCATAGATACGCAGCGAAAAAAGAAAAACCCCTCCAGGAGTGCAGCGATTTTCACGCACAAATACTTGTAAATCAGGAGGTGCTTCTGCTTTTGTTGGAGGGGAGTATGGGCTTGAAAGAACAGAAATGCTAAAATAATAATAATAATAATAATAATAATAATAAAAAAACAGACAGAGCCAAGCATGACAGATGGAGATCTTCAAAACTTTTAAAGTGGTAAACACCGTCACCTCATAGCAGGAAAGGTGTTGGTTCAAATCCTGCCTGAGGTCTTTCTGTGTTGAATTTGCACGTTTCCATGGATACGCTTTCTTTCTTCCACGGTCAGAACAATATCCATGTCAAAATATTTTTTTTAATGTTTTTTTTTACTGTCTACATGAGCGTGCAGGGTCGTTTGTCCTGTGTAGCTCCGTGGAGGACCACAACCACTCTCTGAGTGACAGCTGGGACAGACCATTCCCTAAACCCCGAAAAAAAGACAAAGCAGGGGACATCTGGGGCTCATCGGAGACATAAATAGGATGAAAAATGGGGCTGCATGAGGGATTGTTCATGTGAACCGGTTGAATGTTTGCAGTGGTCACCCTCATGTATGTGAGTGCCGGTCGTGGTCACACTTGAACCATCCACATAAATGAACCCAAGTGGGTACTGAGTTCATATAAAAACAGCCGGCAATCCCACATGGGGATTTAGATCCCAAATGATCCCCACGTAGATCTGTTGGCTGGAGAAAAACAAAAAAGTTTACCGGTTTAAACCTGAGGACACTTATTAAGCACACAAACAATTCAAAGAGAAAACGGACAGAATGTTACAGAATGATCATTTATTTGAAAAAGACAAAGATTTCATCTCTCAAATCATTTTTATTTTATGTTTTTAGATTCTTCACAGGTTGGGAAGTAAAAGGATTTAATAGATGGTTTTAAAATTTTCTGGAAAAACCTCTGGTTTACAATTGAATTGAATAAATATTTGAAACACTAATGGTACAGCAGAAGGTGGAGTGAAATTTCTAGCTGCAGCCAAGACAGTATCAGAGATGTTTAAGTATGAAAGCATGATTTTTTTTAACCTTTACTTTGACTTTTATTTAAATTTAGCCAACACGAACCTGAAGCTGGGAGTCAAAATGTATTTGAGGTGAAAAGTCACCACATCACTGTGGATCTTTTATGGTTTAACGACATTGTCCTGACGGCTGGCAGGTCAGTCCTACAAAAGTGCAACAGCTTCAGAATTAATGGTTAAACCACATTCAGCCAGCGCTAATCAGATGAAGACGCCTGAACGAGACGGGAGCGTCACAACTTCCTGTGCCTGCATTGCAACACTGTTGGTAAATAATCGTTTATGCTTTTATGACTGCAGGTCATCTGTCAGCGTCTTCCTGCCACACAACGGCGTTACACACTTTCTCTCCGCCTTGTAGGTGAAAGTTTACCGGTTTATCCCACATTTACACCGGGCTGCAAACGGGTGGCTGGTGAGAAGAGACAGCTTTTTATGACTGTGTTTTCATTTTGGCCTTTTTAGGTAAAACTACAATTCAGTTCTGTTTATTTCAACATTTCTTCCGGATGATGGGACCTTTAAGAAATCCACAGTGATCCTTGGCGTGTTCTAATGTCTATTTATACACACACATGCTCAAGTTGAACTTGTTTTTTTTTTTTTGGCTTGCGTTTTGTAAAGAATGCATTACCTGCATTATTGGGGCGGTGAAGTGAAAGCTCATCCCTCTCTCTTTGTGCAGCGGCCATTGATGGAGAGGTTTTGCCACTGAATGGAGAGGATAAGTCTTTCAGCCAGCCTTGAATGGGCCAGAGCAGATTAAATAGACTATGTGTTGTCCCTGATTACACTGACGGTGAAATAAAAGCCCGCTTACGTGATCCCCTGCATAGTTTCTTCACCCCCCCCAACACACACACACACACACAAAAAGTAAAAAAAAAAAAAAAAAACTTGTAGTAGTAAGTCATCCTACTGTTTTCTTTGTGTCACACAGTTTTTTTTTGGCAGATTCTGGATTCAGGTTATGGGAAGAAATGCTATTTTTGAATGGTAATGGAAGGAAGAGCAGGAATTAGGGGGTTTTGTTTTGAATCGAGTGTCTGACCTTTTTTCAGTTTCTAGTCAGAATAAAACTTATCTGTAACGTGAAACAAAGAGAACATTTGTGTCATCCAAGCCTGAGGACTCATTTCCTGTCTTACACTCAACATCCTCTTCTCAGTTTCCTTTTATAAAAAAAAAAAAAAAAACTGTTCTAGTGAAGATTAACAGTTACAAATATTAGTCATAAACGTGTTCATTTAAGGCAGGTTTAGACGTACGTTTTTAACCGTGATGCTGGAGAGTGTTTCTGAAGTCCCCCTGGTTTGGATTTATGGGTGACATCATCTTGGAAAGAGCTGACTCAAAGTGAAACTAGAAAAAGATAGGTTAAACGGCAGAACAAACAAACCAAAAAAAACCCTGCTGACAGTTCAAAAGAACCCAACTTACCCCAGTTACCACAAGCTAGCTATTGTAGTTTATCTTAGCTCAGGTTTACTTATGATGCTAACTAACTTTACGTTCATTCTGACTGAAGCTGTCCACCTATTCTGGTTTCAGATGTTGCCACCGAAACGGCATCTGAAGTGGGCCCTGCCAGAACTCCCGCCGAGTTCTGTTGGAGCTACCGTGGCCACCTGTCTCTAGCCAGATGGTCGAGGCTCGCTGCACCTCAGAGGAGCAAACCACCGCTGAACTTTTCCCAGCGGTTTGGTAATAAAATAACAGCAAAATAAGCCATATTATTTTCAAAATAAAAGTCACCATGCTCTCGTAGGTTTTTATTCAGAGCTCAGAAGCTGAGATTCCAGAAAGGGCAATGTGGCTAAAATGAAAAAAAAAAAAAGTTGAAAAATGAAGTGAAAGAAACTGTATGGATATCCTCTTCTGAAGGACTGCTAGAACAGGAACCCTCAGAGTTGTCCGCTGCTGCACACCCTCTTCACACCAGCAATCACACCAGCATCATAATGTCTGCAGATGACACAGCAGTCCCTCCAAGGCCAGCTGCAGAACTGGTGTCAGGAGGATCCGTCAGTGCAGGAAAGACCAAGTAGATGATGATTGGTCCTGGGAGGGGGAGGAGGGCACGCTCCAATAGACATCAGTGAGACAGCTGGAGAGGTGGTGAGAACCTTTAAATCCTTACGAACATGAATCAGAAAGGATCTCATCTGGTCTCACAACTCCTTAAAAATAAACCCAGAAGATCCTGAAGCTGAGAACATTTGGGATTTTGACCAAAATCCTCTTCATCTTCCACAGGTGTTCAGTTGAGAGGGCCATCACGGGCTCCATCTCAGGACAGGAAGGCTCTGCGGAGCATTATAAAAACTGTATGATCCATCTCTGGAAAAGCTTTCCCATCAATCATGAACATCTGCACCAACAGGGTCATCAGGAGAGCCCACAATACCACCAGGGACTACACCCATCCACAACAGGGCCTGCTGACTCTGCTGTCATCAGGAAGACTACAGGTGGTGTTTAGTCCTGCACATCCAGGGTGTCAAGCAACATAAATCCACAAGCCATCCGACTCATGAACACCAAACCACACCCCCAGTGCTCCATCCCCCCACCTCTGGTCTCCTGAACTCAGATGGTCTTTCCACAACTCAATACAACCTTCTGCACATTTGAATGAGACACTTTTAGCACAGCTTCATTTTTTTATATGTAGTTTTAAGTGCATTTTGTTTAATATTGAAAGGTGATAAGAAAAGCCCTTGCTTTGAAGCAATGCCATGACAGGAGTTATATTATGTTATATTCTCATTATTTCACACAATATTCTGTTGTCCTAATGAAATCTCCATTAATGCTTTTGGTAGAAATGGCACGGCTTTGCACGACACACTTCTGAGCTGCAGCAAATGTGGCATGATGGGATATCAGGTAGCAATAATGACGAACAGGCTGGATAAACCTACAAACCTGAATAAACATGTTTTCAGACTGAGCCGGTCACAAACACAGTCACAAGGTTGTGTTATTGTGTTATGATTTAAACCTTGGGATCACAGTCCTGTCAAACCGCCAAGAATATGCACCCAAACACAGAACATTTTATATTTCATGATAAATTCTATTTAAAGTTTATTTCAGTGCTCCTAGTAAGAAGCCCTTCACCATGAATCTCCCGACTGTTAAGATCTTGGGATTTATTAATTTGTTCCTCTTGGTACACACACACACACACACACACACACACACACCTCTCTCTATATATAGATATAAATATAGATCTCTCTCTCTCTCTCAATATATAGATATCTAAATCTATAGATTATCTATCTATCTATCTATCTATCTATCTATCTATATATTTGCAATAGCTCGAATAACAAAAACTAAAGTTGAACAATATATAACAAGAGGTTTGTTGCATCTTTATAGATAAAGATGAGAAACAGGTAAAATAAATAGACTTTTAGCATCCTTCAGAGTAGATATTTTCACTGAATTTTGATTTTGTACATACCCATAAAATGTGTGCTTTGTTTACATGTGTAATATATAGTTTCACTTGAGTACCAGGTCTTTCCTTTATTTTAGTGTGAATAAATCTGTAATTTGACATAAACAGCAGTGAGCCATATATAAAAATAAATTTAAACAAAATGGTAGTTGAAGGGAGGAACTGATTTGTTCCTCTGAGCAGCTTGGTGTTGATTCATGAACCTGATCATCATTGAAATAATTTTAATACACTTTGTTGCTTAAAGAAAGCATAACATTCTCTTTTTTTAAAAAAAAAGAAACTTTAAAAACTTTTGTTAGGTCTTAATGAAATCTTTGCGACATGCTTTAGTCAAAATACTACAGTGAGATTGTACAAAAGCTCCTTTTCACTCAAGTTTTTATGGTTCTGTTCAAAGCAGCTGAATTCTAGGGGGCGGAGTCAGACTCTGGAGTCCACTCCCCCATCTGTCATCTATGAGATGGGACTCTTCTGAAACTGATGGTGCAGCTTTGTGTTATCTTCATCTGAGGTACTGCAAATGCAGCTCCATCAAAGGGATAATTGTACTCCGGTCTGGGTTTGTGATGTCACAGAATCCTGCAACTCCAACCTGGACAGTAAATGAGAAACATGCAGCCGTAAAACTGCAAAGTCGTGGGGTTGTGCTGAGCAGGAGTGTTTTGGGAAGTCGTGACTTCAAATGCACATATAGATATATGCTCAAAAACAGAAAAGTGTTTTTTTTTCGTATGTGCCCTTTAACTGAACAAAGTTAAATCCCGTAGCGGTGTATACAACACTGAAGTCCTGAAGTTAGCGTTCATTTTGCAACTGTAGGAGGAAGTGAGGTGCCAAAGATACTGGCAGCCTTGGCAGTCGACACATTAACATCTTTCCCTTCGGAGCCAAGGAGGCACTAGATTAGTAGCTGCACTGAAATAAGAACTAAATCTCAAAACAAGAAGAGGTGCCAAGGTGGCCTCAGTGCAGCACAGCGCTCCTGAACTCATTAGGCAACGGTGGCTTCCTTCCTGTTATATCAGTGTCCTGCCTCTGAAATCCTCTCCGGGTCCGCGGATTAACGATGGCTGACTGATGGGATTGCCCTGACAACATTGCAGAGAAGAGGAACGAGGCGTGTATGACGAGGATGAAAAGTCAGTGTGAGCAAAGTCACGTCCACCTGAACACGCCCTTCTCCTCTTTTTCATCTCCGATTTGTTTTCTTCCGCCTCTACATGAATATTTGGTCCTAGAGAGTGATGTGTGGAGGCTCACGTAGTCTCAGCATGGCAGAGAGAGGGAAAAAATAGCAAGGCAGGGGGATGGGGAGAGAAATAAAAGCAGATGTGCTTGGGGGAGTTAGGGATGGGTGGGGGGTAGTTTCTACATGTTCTACAAGCACATTTCTTTACAGTCTATTTTTTGAAGCGAAAGGTTTGAGGAAAAAAAAGTATACGATAGCATGGATTTCACACATTTCTGAACAGCAGAAATGATTTCCCAATCAGGTTCAAACCTCTCTGGGTGGAGTCATGCTGCAACCCTTCTAAAATGTTGGGGATTTAATTACTACTGACAGCAGCTGTGGCCACTTTGTGCTGCTCCGGCATGAAACGCTGTCACGTTTTCCTTCAGGTCCTTGACTACAACACGAACTTTGCATGTCTAATTCAGTTATCAAAGTGTTTCCCTTAAACAGTTAAGGTCTCAGTGGGAGCCAGCTCGGCATCAAAGGCAAAAAGGTTGACCGTGGTGTTCGGACTGAAAGTCAGATTCTGCTTTTTTGGAAGTTTAAAGGAAGATCTCACGAGGGCTGACTTCCCTTTTACTGTGAAACGGTAGACTTTCGCTTTTTATGCAAGTTGAATCATGGTAACACCTTTTCCGTGCTTGAGACCGTGGGTTTAGGCGACTGAAGCGATCACCAACTCAAGAATCTGACAGAAAACCCAACCTCGTCACAGTTTCACGCCGTATAAAGCAGTAAGAAGTATGTTAAACCTTTTGGCTTGGTTGTTGGTACTGTTGGCTCTCCGTGCTACCGATGGTTTCCTCCAGGTCCTCCAACTTCCTCCCACAGTCCAAAAAGATGTGCTGCAGGTTAAATGATGATTCTAAATAGAAGAGAGTGACAGCGTGTGATTGTTTGTCTGTATGCAACGTTTTGCGTGAAGAGAGCTGCGATGATCTCCAGCAGATCCCTGACAACGGTCTTCCTGTTAACTGTCACAAAATGGAATCTGGTCTCCATCTAAGACCCGGTAACAGACATTAACTAACCGTAATATCTCATTATTTTTACACAAACACTCACAGAGCTGGAGTAAAAAGAAAGCGAACCCTTGGGGTCAACAGCTGGCCGAACCTCCCTTCAAGCAAATGCTTTCAGTATCTCTGGATCAGACCTGTTCAACATTCAGGAGGAGTTTCTGCCCGTTCCCCTGGACAGCACTGCTTCAGCTCTGACACATTTGTAAGGTGTCTGGTGTGTCTCTTGAGGACAGTCCACAGCATCTCTGTGGGACTGAAGTCTGGACTCTAACTGGGCCGCTCTAATAGTCCGATTTTTCTTGGTTTTCATTGTCTTGTTGAATCTCCTAACCTCTACTGAGCCTCGTCTGACACAACCGCTCTGACATGATGCTCTAGAATATTCTGGTAAACTCTGGAAATAATGTCCAGCTTGATGTCGGTGGCTGGTTGAGGCTCTGAAGCAGCAAAGCAGGAGGAAGTATCATGCCCAAACCATGATACTTCCTCCACTGTACTTCCCCATTAGCTTGATGTTTTAATCTTGGTGAGCTCTGCCTTTTTTGCGTCATACATTTGTTGAATGTTGTCCCAAATGAGCTGAAGTTGAATTCACTGCCAGACTCATCTGGCTGATGGATGGAGATGTTTTCCAGCCCCAGTGACATCTTCAAGCCTGTAGAGGTTATTTGTGGGCTCTTTTTTTTTTTTTAACATAATGGAAGATTCTTCTCTGTCTTTGAAGTCCTCTTTGCTGACCACTAACTTCCAAGAAACATAGTTAAAGCACTAAATTGTCTCCATTTATAAAGAGTTTAATTAATTGTGGATAACTTGGGTAAGATAAATTTTTATCTGCTTTGAGCCTTATGTGTATCAATTACTCTTTATTTGATGTCCTTAGAGATCTCTTTTACATCAGATACTTCTCATGAGCAACAAATGGAGCTTTAAGTCCCACCTCCAAACTCGAAATCTTCCAGCTTTGATTCTTTAAAAAAAGGTTTAAAAAAAGACGAAGTACTGAATTGTTTGTGTGTTACCAGCTTAAACACGTTGTCTGTTGCTGTGATTTAGGTGACTAAACAAATTAAAATGAAGAGGAACACAACAACATTAATCTTCAAACTTTCCAAACTCCAGTCTGACTCAGCATCTGAGATGTGCTTGAACTTTGAAGAATCAGCAGAAAAAGCTCCATCCCAGAACACCCAGAGGTTCCCTCCCAGACTTCCTCCTTTTTTGCCTGCTTGACTCAGAACTTGACACTTCAGACGTATGAGCAGTCATCTGATAATTCATTGTAGCCAGCAAAACTGCGTCAGTTCTCCAGAATGGTGCTGTAATTTTGTGCTTCTGGATGTAACAAAACAGACTTGAACCATGCTTATGCCAAGTCAGAGCTGTCATGGAGATAACGGGTCAGCTCTGAGTTCTGAGCAGAACATTCATGTCCCAGGCTTCATTTCTCTGATCGCTTGTCTCAATATCCAGTCGATGCGGTTTCTTCAGCATTTGTTGCTCCTACCTCCTGGAAATAAAATCCAGAAGAACCAGACTGAGTCTCCGTATCGAAGAAAAACAGGAGCATTTGGCTGACCGGGCCAAATGCTCAACATCAACGCCAACTGTGGAAGCTCGTGTACTGTGGACCAACAAGCAAGTGTCAGGAGAAGCTTGGTGTTAAGAGTTTATTAGACCTTTAAAGGAAGCATACCCCTTTTTCTACAAGTTAATACAACTCTTTGAGGTTTTATTGAAATATTTGTGACATGTTTTCCTCTAAATACCATAGACAGACAGTACCGCAGCTGGTTTTAGATGGTGGAGAGATCCATCTCAGCCATTTCCTCCGCATTGCTTGTTTTATTCCAGATTGGTGCAAATCTTTGATTTTTAATGCAAATTTGAATTTGGGCATAGATTATTATAATAACCTTTGAAGCATGTTGACCGTATGAGAGAGCATCTCGGGGTACCCAGCCTAGAAGCTTGAACTGAGATTCACCAGACTGAGTTCAAGACTACATACTCGCTACAACATTTATACATCCATAACAAGAACAGACAACAGATTATTAACAATTGCTGTAACTGCTTTTTTCTAAGTGTCAAAAACAACCAATGAGCTGTGTTCTCATGTGACAGAAAAGGGTATTCTATTAACAAAAAAAAAAAAAAAAAAGGTTTACTTGAGCAAACAACAACTTACATTTATCAAACTGTCATATTGACAGAAAAACTATGTGCTCCAGTTTTCTGCTGCACCTCTGGCCTAAACTTTTTTAGCTGTGTCTAAATACACAAACTAAAGGAGCTTTGTCATAAATGTAATATGTGTGGGCAGAAGTTGAACATATAAACCTCTCTTGGGCCATAAACTATTCCAACTTGGTCCAGAAAGCTCACCAGCACCTCTTCTTCCTTTTTTTTAAACTTCCCATTTTTGTATTTGGGTATTTTATTATATTCTGTTATTTTCTCATGGTTAGGTATGTACAAACTTAGACACACCTCTCTCTCACACACAGACACACTCACTCACACACCATTTTCTGTTTGTCCCTTTTCTTTTTATGTCTGTTTGTCTTTTATTAGCATGTCTGTAACTCTCAAGTGACTCTCAAGAACACCCAAGTACTTCCAGCATGCTACACTTTTTCTTTTTGCTTTTCCTTGAAGAATGGACATCAGCTTTAATACCTTCTCTAAAGATAGTATGTAAATCAGTATTTATGACCAATTTTAAAAGAACACACCGTGTGGAAGAGCGTGGTGGGGAGTTGAGTCCCTACTTCCCCTCTCTTTAACTATCTATGAACACAAGAGGTGAATTTATGCCGCAAACTTGTGGCATTTTGACCAAAATGTGTCAGATACTTCATTTAAACCTGAGAAAATTGTGTCAAAAAAAGAAAAAAAAAGGAAGTTAAATAACAAGTCACTGTTTTTGTTTTCTTTTTAAATTTCACAATAAGTGCACCATTTCTCAAGTATAGTTTTAAATAACATGCACAAAAATATCAACATTTGAGACTTTGGGTCACAGTTACGTGGTTCGTACTCCTCCATTTGCGAACTTCTGGCCTGTTTTCAGCAATAAAAGATTCATCATGCCACTGTGAGTGTCCACAGCCGTCCTTTGTTTTAGCGATGCCACACTTGGGAAGTATCAGGGTCACAAAAAGCTTCACAGACCGAGTTCCTCACCGTCACTTTCCTTATGCTATATTCATGTGCCGGCATACCACCTCATGTGCATAACTTACACGCACAGGTTTCCTTTTGGTATGCTCAGGTAACCTTAGCCGTCACTGCTATCCTTATGAGCCCGTACTGGATCAGTTCTTGGAATACGCTTTATCCTGTGTGTATTTCTGTGTGCGTTTGACATTGTGTGCATACTGATGCCATTTTAGAGGAAAATCTGGGACGCCGTAGCTGAAGTAATTAGTCGCTGGTTCTGTTCATTAATTACACAAAAGCGACTGTGGAAAAATGTAACGTCCTCACAAAGAATAACCAGATTCTCTATACTGATTCCAAGTTTGTGCAGACTTGACTTGGGCACTCGCTCGTGTTTGGATAGACCACACTGTGTGTGCAGCGAGGGGAAAAAACGCTGGAATGAACAGCATTTGCCGCTGTCTGACCCAGACAGGCCAAGTGACGTATCCTCAGAACACCAAGAGCTCATTGATTCTGAGTAGCCTCTAGGTATTGTTTGTGTGTGTAGACTCTTAGTCAATTAGGTCATGGAAATTTAAGTGCTGCCTTAACTTTCCTGCTTTAGCTGCATGTCAACAGACTTTCAACAGTGCATGATAAGCACTTTAGCAAGAGTTGCTAAATTCTTCGAATTTTCAAAGTTTGGAACTCTCCGTGCCAACAACTGGAACGTCTGAGGATTACTGTGGAACCAATGAACTTATGACTTTTGCTGTGAACTGGCGCTATACAAATAAATTGAAGTGAAATATAAGGAACTTAAGGGGAATAAGCTTGTATATTTTCGAAAATCTTGATTAAAATCCATCCATCCATCTTCTATACCCGCTGAATCCCATCCACGGGGATCTTGATAAAAATGATCAGGTTGAACACAGATTCAGTTTAATTTCGACCCTTCAGGGCGACTGAGGTCATCAACTACACACTCTTTGCATTCCTCCTTCACATACACAGATAACCTCTAAAATCCTGGAAGCTATAAAGGACTATCTAAACCACAACATTTGAATCCAAGGACTCAAATCAAAAGGCCCAGTTTGGACATCTGCAGGTTTGATGTGTCTCTGATCCTTTTCCTTATTCCGATGGTGTAAAGTTCTGATGATGGAAATTTTTAATTCAGCTACGGGGACATCTGTGGAGCTTCGTGATACAATTTTGTCATCCAATTTGGTCAAAAATAAACCTTAATATCTTCATCTGCTTGACACTTGAAGCTCTACTTCAAGTGTTTCTAACCCACATGGAAGGGCTGGTCTTACTACTCGAGTAAACCTTTTTCTTATTCTGTCACAGATAATTCCAGACATTCTTCTCCCCCCACTCCACTCCACCTGCACTCTTCTCCTCACCTATTTTTCACACTCCCTATTACTTTAAAAAATAAGCCCAAGTATTTGAACTCCAGTAACCTAGGGGACCTGTGTAGCTTGGTTGGTAGAACATTGGCTTTTACCTTTGTGGGTCCTGTGTTCGAGCCCACTTCTCCCTGTTTGTGGGGTTGCGTCAGGAAGGGCATCTTGGGTGAAACCTATGCTGATCCACTGTGGTGATCTCTCTGCTTGGAGGGAGCAAGCTGAAATGGTGGAGACATTTAAACTCCAGTACCGTCACTTTGCATCACATTTGTGCCTCTCTCCCTCTTCTATATTCTTCTTTGCTCTGGTGCTTATCTCCACCTCACCAGGTTTTCTTTCAGCTGCTTCCCACTCTCACTACAGATCACAGTGTCATCTGCAAACAAGACTCCTATCTGATTTCATCTGTCAACTTATCATCACCATGGCAACAAGAAGGGCCTCAGGGCTGATCCTGGAGTCAGTCCAACCTTCACCCGAGACCCCTCAGTTAGGCCTACTATTTGCCCCCCCCCACTCGCTAGCTCTCCTCATACATCTCTGTAACCACTCTAGTTTAACTAAATGCTAAATTAAACTTTTAATGATAGCTTTAGCCAACTATGTCCACTTCTTTGGCAGTTTAGACCAGTTATCATGGTGGTAGCAAAACTCATAACTGAGATGCTGTTTCTTCTGCCTTCTGCCAGCCTGTTATGCAAAAATAAAGGTTTTAGTTTGATTTAGCACACTGATTGAGTGCTAATCTATTTCCCTAACCCTTTTCTGCATAATTATTTTAACCATTCTAGAGCTGTGTAATTGTTTAGTTAACTATACATCAATGTACATGAGTGTTTTTAAAGCTTTTTTTTCCCCAACCAATCTTATTCCATAGAACAAAACTACTTACAACACTTATTCCAAATTGTGATATTCACAAGATTAGCCCTCCTGAAAAGTTTCTGGAAAGCTTCCGTTTCAAAGGCAGTAACAGGTAATATACGTGCCCCGGATTCCCCACAGTCACCTCCAGAAGTTAGTTTTCACAATTAAAAAATGGAGGCAGAAAACTACGCGGCAACAATGCCAAGACACTGGTACAACATGTTGATCTTAAGTTAAAAAAAAAAAAAAAAAATTCAGGGATCACCCTTCAGTTTTTACCTACAACGTTTCTGAGTCCAGTTTGAACCATAGATACGATTATGTCCGCAGTGTCTTGTGCGGTTGGCTGGCCCAACGTGTCCTGTGTAGAAATATGTAACTGTGTACCGCACGTTTTTCCTGAATTGGAGATTGTTACAGACATATGCGCAGTTGACACTCTCAAAATCACAAAAGAGGACAGGTAAGTGACTAAAATGACCCTAAAGATTGTTCCAGCAACAACCTATAATCCTTAAATCCCTAATTAATGTGTAGAACTGAACAAAAGGCCTGGAGAACCAGTACGATAACTCCACTTGCCTTCTGCTTCTGCTTTTAGGACACTTGAAGCTGTTGTGTTTGTGTGTGTCCATGCAGACAGAGTTAATGCAAAGTACAGGAGGATGGTAATTTGGATATAAAAGCACAACCACAATGGAAATCACATTAAATGGGGAACTGACTCATTTGGAGAAGGACAGAACAGTTTGAGAGGAGAGCGAGCATTTAGTTAGTGAATTGCTTCATTTCACAAAAGCTCCAAAGCACCAGTGGAGCCACTAGTGTCACCTGGTTCCTCAGTGTCCCAACAGCAGCCCACAGCTGACAATACTGGGCTACATCCGCTGTTACCGAATATCTTATTCTTTCATAATCTAAGCAGTTACAAGTGATAACCAAACCTTCTTGTCAACAAACCTCAACAATAAGGTTCTGGGGAAGTGATCTTTGTGGAGGTCATCTGGTGTTCAAACTGCTCACAACTTGCAACACTTCACATTGTATCAACACTTTAAAGGTGAATTTTGAAACATTTATTACTAAACTGTTCAAACTAAAGCTCAAAAGACTTCCAAACAGCCCCACTTCCTTCCTTGCGGCCATCTGAGGATGCTACTAATACAAGAAGCAAATCCACAGTTGATTTGTGGCGGGGATTATCATCACCTATTATTCACTCTGTTTCAGGTAGCTAAACATGTTTCATCTGATTACATGTGGACGGAAATGAAAAATGTATCTTTTCATCCATCTATCCATTGGTCGATTGATCCATCCATCCATCCATCCATCCTTCCATCCATCCCTCCCTTTGGGATGCTGATCGTCTGCTGCCAAAACTGGCTCCTATAAAAAATAAATAAAAAACAGATGTAGTTGTAACCATGTTTACATGTTGTGGTAAAAGTTTTACACCAGTGGAGGTAATTTCATCTATGACTTTTCCCTAATTTGCATGAAGACAACAGTAATGACTCTTTTTTTCCCCATAAATTTCAGCCAATCACAAGTTTAGCCATAACCACTTTTAGAGCTGGTGGGATCAGGTTTCACCACATCTGCTTGGAGTTTAGAGAAGCTCATAAACTGAAATATGAGCTGTACACTCAGTATTAAGTATACTTTTAGATGTACCTAACAGTCAGTGTATGTACACATACATATGTAAACACACATACACACACACACGCTGACCACGTTATCAGGTTTAAAAAGGTGATGAAAGAGGAGAACATAGGCCTGATCAAAGTTTTGGAGAAGATGCAAGTCACTTTTATGTTCTCCCATGTTGAATTTGAACTGGCTGGTCGGAAGAAAGCCGTAAAACTTCTGACGCTGTCAGAAAGTGAGCTCAGTCTGCTGCTGGCTGAAGGAATTTTGAGAAGGTCTTTGCTGATCCCCTCACGCCCTCATGCGTAGGATTTAGAGCTGTAAGAAAACATTTGTCTCGATTCTTTGACGATTCTCTCGTCTCCAGAGATCGTGGCGTCACCACCAGTGAAAGAGGAAACACTGACATGGTTGTGGGTCTGTGTCAGCAGCGTTCTGAACGTCACTGCGTTTGGATGCTAAAATAACACACATAACTTTTGTTTTCTGATAAAGTAATGATTTCAACACACTTTGTCAGTGAAACAGGTTTATTATGATATTTATCCCAAATGATGTACACTCACCAGACACGTTATTGGGAACACCTGGTAAAGTGGTGTATGTGTGTGTATATGTTTGTATGTGAGTGAGTGTAAGTTAGGGTTATTTAAATGGTGTGACTTTATATTGAATTTAATTGCAGTTTTTTCCCCCAAGCATTCCTTTTTTACTCATGAATAAAATTCCACATTGAATCAGTGCAGACATGAGCTGCATTATGTTGCATGATAATATGCAGAAACGTGCTTCTGCATTAAGCTTTCGGTTTTATTTGGAATAGTTTAACCATGAGGATTTCCAATGTGAACTTTAAACCTGGATTATCATCGGAGGGAGAGCAAATACGAGCGCTTTGTTTCTGAGCATCAACCGTGTTTTACCTCTCAGAACAGTTTGTCCCAAATACTCAGAGATTTGTACAACACAATTTCCTTTGTGTGAAACCAGCAAACCTGATACATAGCTTGACCTTCCCTCTGTTCACAAAGCCTACGTCACTAGTTGAAATCAGCCCAGTTCATTGCGAAAGAGTTAAATTGTTCCAAACTACGATGTTGTGCTTTTGAGGAAGAGAACTATGGAAACTATGTGAAATACAAAAAGCTGTACTCTGCACAAGGCAACAATCTTTTGATGATGCTGAAACAAGTGATGAGTGCTCTTCTTTTGCAACAGGCCGAATCTCTGCTGTTGGGTAGCCAACTTCCCCGGGTTTCATCAGTACTCCTGGGGAAATGTTACATTTTAAGAATCTCACACTCGGTGTGAACTCAGTGGGTGTCCTGGAACTTATCAGCCTCTTTCTTGAGATGAAAAAAAAAAAGATTTCTGTTGATTTTTGTAGTCCTGGTGGTGAGAAAAGGTTTATTTTGTCCTTTGTCTCTCTTATCAAACTTACCCCCCGAAAAAAGTATTTGATAAAACGTACTGAACTCCCGCATCTTGCTGCTCTGTATATTCACCCTGTTTGGGATGTGAGAGCAGGTCAAAATGTTCAAGAGAAGGTCGATTTCCAGCATGAGTTAGTGTCCTGGACCAGTGAAATTAATAAGAAATGTATTCTGTTCCCTTGGGTAGCTTTATGCTGCATGGACAACGTTAAATCCTTGATCATTAAGCTACAGCTGGATGATGGACTCTTTTTATTGCATCAGTTTCCTTTATGACGCTTTTCAGTAGAGAAAATTGCTGCAAACACCACTGGTATTCTGGAGCCTCCTGTCGATTATTCGTTTTGTGTTCATTAGGGTTTGAAGGTTCACAGTTTCACCTCATTCTGCTCCGAGGTTTTGTGTCCTCCCACAGCAGAGCCCAAACAGCACATGTCCTCGTCTTTCTGTGAAGCCCATGTTTCTGATGGGCTAAAACGTCCAGGATATCCAGTCTGGGAACTCAAGATTTGTTTATAACAACAAGAGTAAGAGACAACCACTTTCCTACTATATAATCTGTGGACAATTTGGACCTAGCTGTAATGAACCACATCCAAAGATATTTTGTCTCCACAAAATCCACCACAATCTGTTATTATAAACAGACAAAGATAGAAGCAAATTTCTTCCAGATTCATTCCACGTCATTGTATCAGTGTTTTGTTGTTTTTTCCCCGAGCATTTCTAATTTAATCCACTGTTGCATAATGCGAGAGCAGCTCTGGAGCAGCACGTATGTGTAATCTTGGCTGCTGGACATCCTGCTCATGGGCAGGGCGCTCGCATAATTCTGCTTTCTAAACGGGACACTGATGGAAAATCCCAGGGCTGTTGGGTCTCGGCTTTATTTGCTTTTTTTTTTTTGTGTGTGGAAATACTGGCAATACTGCACAAGCTACAGCTGCACGCTAAACATCTGCGAGTGCAGGCGTTTGTGGTATCAGGGCGTCTGAAGAAACGTTGGCGCAGAGAGGGGGGCGTGAAGACGTGCTAGAGAGGCCGTCTTCATCCACCAGCTGTGCATTCACAGGGATCCACGGAGGCACAATTTTCCAACTCTGGTGCATTTTCCACAGTAAGGAATAAGTGTCTCTGGTCACCAACTGTGCTAATCTAATAAATCCACAAGAAAGTAAATTAGAGTTTCCAAGTGGCCGTTCCAGTGGGATTACCTCCTAAACTGGAACAGAAACAATGTTACTCTGTTCCACCGTCATGCCATTCGCATAAAGGTGTTACGGTGGTGGAACAATAAGTGTTAACTGAACTAGGTGGTCCAAGCTGAAAAAAAGGCCCAGAATGTTCATGTAAGGCCAGAATAGACTTGGCTTGGATATCAGCTGGCATTGTCTTTGAAGGTCTCTTAGTCAACCTATCATCAGGACCACTTCATTCTCAAAAGGCCGGACTCAGCAGGCAGTAAATTAATATATTAGACATTATTTGTTGCTCAGTTAATTCATTTGGAAATGAATATTTTCCTTTTTTTTGGAAATAATTATGACTGTACAGGGCTGTCTTCCACTCACATACAAAGCAATGTAAAGCATGATGTTCAAATACTCAAAAGTTGAAATTCAAAATATTTCAGTGTATAAGTCTGTTACCTTTAAGCTATTTCACACAGATTATAATCATGTTATATTCTGTTACGATGTGATTTCTCTCTTTTTGTGGCAACAGTAGAAAACCTGCCACTTTCAAGTACAAAAAGCAGCACCTCCTTTCGGACTGCTGATGCCATAATTTATGCTATAACCATTAGAATTATTTCTCTGTGGTGTATTGAAATTTCCCTCCAGGTTCAAATAAAAAAAATAGAAGCAGTTTTGGTGAGGTATGCAGGATGAAAAGGACTGATGTTTTTTTTTTTTTTTTTTTTAAAGTTGGTAAATTCTTCCATCAGCAGAGTGAGCTGAAGTGAGTTTTATATGACTTTCAAACATTTAACTGTAATCCTGTTTCAGCCCTGGTTTTAGAAAGGGATAAAGTTAACGCACCATGCTCGTAATACTATTTTGTAACACAGATGTAAAAAGAACAGGCTTTGTCACTTAGATGCAGTAATTAATTCGTAAACAGCACCTGTTAGCGTACTAAATGCGTGTCGAGCATGCCACACCGTTACCTTATGTTTATGCCAACAGACCAATGACCCGTTTGGTAATTCACAGAAAAGTCAACGACATACCACAGCATCTCTATTCTTGTCTCTTTTTGCACTGTTGTTTTGGATGATGACATCAGAGTGAAACCGTTTCCATGTGGCTGGACGCGACTTCTACAAACAAGCTCTTCACAGCCATCATTTACTTTAAACCCGTGGTTTTCTTCGGCAGCGTGCAGGACAGAAGCAGCAGAGATCACAGGATGTGGCGTCGGGTGACTTAAGTGACTGATTATGAGTTGTAAACATGAAGGTTTGGTAACCCGTGGAGGATGATGTTGTATCTAATATTAAAACCATCAATTCATGGCGCTGCTTTTGACATTACAACAGAAAACACTTTGCTGAACAACGTAAAAACAGTTATTTGCTCGGTGACAGTAAGTCTGTCTCTTCTTTCTTCACACATTTGCTTCTCAAAGACTTTTTTTTTTTTTTTTTTTTTTGCTTTTATAGCAAATCTTCATTTCAGTCCCCTGCTGAGGTCTCCTGTTAAAAAAAAAGAAGCACTTTTTAAAAATTTTTTTGAAACCTCTTTCCCAGCCTTAAACACCCCAAATCCAAACATTTTTTAAGGAATGTACTGAAGATATAAAAAGGTGCATTTTTCTTTTTTAAAAAAGTTGTGATTTTTTTTTTCTCTCTTTAAGGTCATTTTTACATCAGTCTGACAGACTCTATTGGCAGTATGCAAAACACACATGTGGGACCTAATGTTCTTCAACTGGGGAAGCCTGCACAGATTATTACTCCAACTAAAACAACGGGTGCAGGTGGAGTGTTGATGCCTGGCAGATGTCATCTCACCAGGCTTGGTGGGTCTTCTGTGAGTCCAACTAAGTCTCACAGTTCAAACCCAACTCCAGCTCCGTCAAACCCACCTCCAGCTCCGTCAGTCACCCTGAAAGGGGCTTCCTGCACATTCTGGCCTTGCTGTCAGGTGAACTACCGGAGCTCGGATTCATCGCCATTCATCCTGCTGCCCTCTGCAGCAGACTCAGGTGATGTTGAGGAGAGAGCTGGGCTGTTGCCGAGCAACAGCTGCAGCCCCTAAAACAATACACTGCCCAGAGGTCGGTGAATGTGGAGTACTCTCCAAGTCCAACAACGATGGAGAAGAACTACCGAGTGCTGTCTTGATCAAAGTGTTGCACATTTTACCTTTGGTGGTATCAGAATTCGATATATAACAATTATTTGCCAGATTTGAGTCAGCTGATCAGGCAAAAAGAGAAACCAACCGAACACAAGTTGTATTCTGCACCTGGAGACTCAACTACAGCCTGAAGACACATGTCGTCTGTGACCCCCCGACCGTCTGCGTGTGTGATTCGTGTTTAATCTCTCTAACTGACCGTCCCGTGATTTGTCTATGCTGGGATCAGTACGTCCGGTTAAATTCATAATGCTGTCTAATCTGACCAGAACGCCTCTGTACACAGTCACATGCGCTGACCTCACAGCGGCTGAAGATTAAAACTGAATATTATAATAGCAGAACACACTCTCACACACACACTTTAGATTGTTTTGGAATGATTCCCGGCGTGACTCAACATCACAGACCACTTCAACAAATGAGTCAGATCTCATGTGACAGGAAAGAAAGCCTCTGGAGTTTGTTGCAGTTTGAAGTGATGGGAGAGGAAGGTGCGCCCTCTTCAGGAGGAAAAGTGCAAAAGCAGTTTAAGAAAAGACTAAAAACGATCCACAAACATGTAACAGCAGGAGATCTGAAATCCTGCTGAACTTCTGCTGACATTTGAAACTTCTCCAGCTTGCTCTGATCATGAAATTTGGATGTTTTATTAAGTTAGATAAACTGGTCTCCAAGCAGCACGGTCTCATGTTTCCTGCTTTCTGTTGGAAACGCAAACTAAATCCTTAAGATGTCTCATTGTAGTCTCCTTAGTTATAGTCCTCGGTGACTTTAATAAGGGGATACCACCAGAGACAGACACAGACTGCAGAGCGTTGTGTGCACTGCCGAGAAGGTGATCAGCTGCTACCACCTTTACAGGACCTGTACACCTCCAGGATCTTAGGCCGTGCAGGTCGGACTGCAGTTGACCCATCTCACCCTGGACACGGCCTGTTTACCACCCTCCCCTCAGTCAGGAGACTACGGTCCATCTGGACCAGAACTTCCCACCACAAGAACAGCTTCTTCCCCTCAGCCATCAGACTCATGGACAATAGTTAAATGACTCACAAAACAGACTGTTGTCCTGCTACTCTCTCCTAAACTTATTTGGTTATTTTATATTTCTTTTTTCCTGTTTTTTTGATTTATCTGCTTATTCACGTATTTATTTAATTCTATTTTACTTCACATTATTCCATGTTTTTATCTGCACCGTTACATCAGAGCAATTTCCTAGTCTGTGAACCTGTTTACTGGCAATGGCAATAAAGTGATTCTGATTCTGATTGTAGATAGCAAAGCCTCTGCAATGAATCATATGTTCCCTTTAAACCATAAATCTGTAGCTGAAAGTCAAATGGAGTTCACAATGAACTGATGGAATAATAATAATAAATATATTTGAAAATTGCTGATTTTCTACTACAAATCAAAGTGTTATGTGATTTTCAGCGTGAGGAGATGAGTCATCTGGAAATGAGGCAACATCCTGGCGAGGCTGCACATGGAGGCACCAGCAGAACGATGGTGTACTGTACCTCGGCTACAGACCAGAATATAAACACGCTGACAGGAAATGTGCTGACTAATAGGATTACAGGTCAACTGTATGGACGAGTGCACGAGGCAGCGCAGTGGAGGGCAAGAGGCATCCATTGTACTTATTACAATGTCACTTTGACTGATTCACCTTCACTGTGAGGATGTCCAACAAATCATCTCCCTCTACTTCATCTGACGTTCTGGCCTTACCTAATTGATTTTTTTTGTGATCACAGTGAGTCACATGATTTTAGTCCAAGTAAAAGCTGTTTGTAAAAGGCTATAAGAAGAGGAATTCATATCAGTGATATCTACTTTATGCTCAAACTGCTAAAGTGAACTTGTTTCACACCGAGGTCTCTGTGACCTCAGTGAAGGGTCAGAGACGTGAGCGACTTTGCTGCAACACTGCCACCTGCTGGACGATCGAGATAACTCACATACTCTCCAAGTTCAGGCACTGAAATATACATTTATACTTTAAATTTATTTTATATGAATGACAAAAGTGGAATCATATGAAAGTCATTATTGGAGTTTAAATCCTTTTTTAGTGACATTTCACTGAACTTTCAGGGGCTTTAAAGCTGCTGTAGTCTAGTTTCTAACTCTAGAAAGTACCGTGAGCTGTGGTGAGTCTGTATTTTTCAAAGAGGAATAACAGCGTCAAACATTTTCTGTTAAGATGGGTTTTTCAGTATGCTAAAAATATATTTGGTACACTTCAATAAATTTGTAATTGAATGAAACAAAACTTTCAATACTTTTATTTTATTCCTTACACTTAATACAAACATTTATATAAGGTCTGTCATCATTTTGGATGTTTTTTTTTTTTTCAAAATGAGAATTTGGAAATGTATTTTTAATCTTGGCTTATGTTCACATTTATAGTTTAATACAAAAAAGAAAACACCACATTTAGTTTGATTTTTGCTATTCTAAAGAGATGACAGAAGAAATGTGGAAAAGGTCTCAGAAGCTGAGTGGACAAAAGATTTGATCCATCAGGAGCTGGATGTGGAGACCCACAATTCCAAGACATCTCAGTCCATTTGTTTGATATGTTGAGAAGAATCATACATGATGAGAACTGAATCAATGGGTGATTCTAAACTAAGCAAACATGGCAATTCAATTCAGTTAATTGTAATTGATCCGTTTCATTCCAGTTGAATCCAAATTCAAAGTTCTAAATTTAAAAGCCAGAGGACATTGGTGCAGCCCGCTGTCCTGATCAAACTTGAGGTGACACTGAAGAGGAGTTTCAGGGGAGGACATCTCCAGCAGAACCCAGGCCATGAGCCTGGGTCAGTTAGGGGTCTGAGATGACAGAAAAGAGACATCAACAAGGACAGAGACATTAGTCCAGGAGTGTCAGAGACAAGAGTAACCAGGATGGAGTGAGGACAGGGCCCAGTGCATTGTGGGAGGTCCCCCAGCAGTCTAGGGCTATTGCAGCATGATTAAAGAGATGTTTCAGGGTACCTGAACCATCTCAATCTGTATACATCCCAAACATCAACTGGAAGCTGGTTCCACAAGAGAGGAGCCTGATTGCTGAAGCCTCATGTCATGGTCCGAGTGTTCTGTCGTGGTTTTGGGTTTCGTTTCTTGGGTTTTATTTAGTTCTTTAGCTTTGGTCCTGTGTGTTTAGTTCTTTAACTTCCCATGATCCTTTGATCCTGATTGTTGGTACCTGAGTCCCATCAGTCCTTATGAGGATCGTCTCGTCGTTCCCTTCCTGCCTGCTGGTCTATTTGTCTGTTTGCATGCAGTTCAGTCATCTTTTAGGTTTTTACATTTATTTTTTTATACCTGGCTTTGCAGTGCTTTTTGTTGAAATAAATGACTTTATGTGAAGGATCTCCTTCCACCGGGGTCCTCTCAGCTCCCCTGATGAAAGCTCTGCCTCCCAGTCCTCCCAGCTCTGTGATGGTATGACATGAAACTACGAGTTCATGAAGATAAACACATACAAACATGGGCTTTATATAATAAAGAAATTTATATATAAGTAGAACCTTTAATTTCCCTCTTTACCAGTTTCAAAGGGAAGCCAATAAAGCTGAGATCGGACAAATATGATTTCTCCTGCTAGTCCTCAACAGAACTCTTGCTGCAGCATTTTGGAAAACCTGGAGGCTCTTCAGGGTAACATTAGGACGTCCTACTAATTTGAAAAAGTCCAATCTTGAAGTAAAATCTGCAAGGACAAGTTTTTCCCTGCATCACTCTGAGATAAGAAATTCCTGATTACAAAGCTGAATAGAGAAAGTTCTGGAAAAATTTTTTATACCTGAATTAAAGGACAAATCCTGGTCAAAAGTAACGCCAAGGTTCCTCACAGCAGCACCAGATGCCACACCAGTGTCAAGGTAATATAAAATGACTAGAAGTAAAAAAAAAAAAAAAAAAAAAAAAAAGACAAAAACCTTAGTTTTATCAGTTTAGTAGCAGAAAATGAGCAGTCATCCAGGTCTTTGTCATGAAGTTTGAAGAACTTCCTGGTCTCATTTGTCATGTATAGATTTACTTGAGTATCATCCTTAAAACAATTATGCACGTCTGCCTAAAAACAGTATCTAATGAAAGCATGTGTAGAAGAACAAAAAACACAAAGATGTCTTGGAAAGTTGGATCTCAGTCCGCTTTCAAACAAACATTTTCCTCATTCTTTCATTGTTCTTCTAATGTTGAAAACTCAACGTGAAAACCAAATGAATTGTGGCTTTCTACCAGCAAACTGAAATAAACGTATTTTTTTACACATACTTGCAGGTCTATGCAAATGCACATTATAAGAGAAGAGAAACTGCATTTTTAAAATTCTGTTTTCGTGATGAAAATGTTTAAACGTTAAAAAAGCTACCAGTTGTCAAAAGTAATTTGTTGAGTTGTCAGGAATCTTAAGCAATCAATATGCCTGACAAAAATAAAGACTTTTATTTCTGCAGATCAAGACTTAAACTATTACAGCATGAGAGGGGGAGTCAACATGAGTGTTAGTTTGACATTAAGACATTCCAGAAACCACTGAAAAGAGAATAATGCAGGCATAGTTCATGAGACTGTGGAAGTGTGAGTGGGTCATGAGCCCACAGTTTCCTCTAGATGGTGCCACAAGGTTTCAAAATGGAGGGTTCTTGGCGTTCTCTACAGTGTGATGGAATATGGAGTAAAAAATGGTCAAAAAATGATTTGCAAGTTAAAATAAGAAGAAAAATATGTACTTTTAGATTTTTAGAAAATAAGTCCTCATAATGAAATGTCAGAATATTGTATAACTAAATACAACAGCTGCTCGCTGCTTTTTAAGCATTTTCCTTCCTTAGTCGCTCTTCTACATGGTTGTCTTAAAGAAAAACACTCGTGAATACAGCGATCAAATCATCGAGGCACAGTAAGGATAAACACCAAACAACCGGAGGTTGGCTTTTATTTTGAAACGGCAATCCATCCCAGTATTTTCTATTCTGCAGATTCAGCAGTATTTAATCCCATCATAGTGGTCAGGAGGACAAAGAGCTGGTCAACATTCGACTTCCTTGGTTCGATTAAAGAAAACAAACTCTGGTGTGGTTCTCCTGCTGGTGCAGCTCGCTTGAACACAGGTGAACCCTCAAGCGATCCCAAACTCCCAAATTTCAGCATAAAACAGCCCTGTCGCTCTGAAAATACAGTCGTTCAGATTTATATCCTACTGTGACATCACAAACCCAGAGCAGAGTTGAATTACCCAGCTTCCCCCAGCTTTATTTCCTCCCACTTTCACTCCTGGCTCTATTCGACGTAGTTCGGTGATGGGTCGCACAAAAGTTTAAAAATGGTTGCCAAGGAGGAAGAAACGGTGCAATGCAGGACGGAGTTACATCGGCTGATATTAACCAGCTGCTAAGAACAGAGGCGTAAAAATGCGGGTGAAAAACTGACCTTTTATCTCTCATTGGTATATTAACAGACACTTCATGAGTTACTCAAGATACATTCTCATCTTTTGAAAAAAAAATGCTTTTCTATGTGTGCTTTAAATTTGCCAAATCCGCCTATCCTGCACTATAACGAGATAGGGACCTGGTTTAAATTTTATGTTTGAATATCTATGACAGGCTGCACTTTTTCCACATTAATATCATTTCCCATGATGCAGCTGACAGCTGCCCTGCGACCTGGCGACCTGACCCGCGACCTCTCACCCCCATCTTTTGAGAGCTGGGAGGCGTCCCTGCAGATCCTGTGACCCTTGATAGAAATAAACAGGTAGAGATGGATGGACACCTTTCACACAAAAAGACGGAAGAACACACTCATGACCTCAGACTTGACGTGATCAGAACGCAGCGAGAGCACCCCTATGTTCCCCGGGGCCTATGTTCCCCGGGGCCTATGTTCCCCGGGGCCTAGGCCTAGTCAACATTACACTTTACCTACTAA
>JAOWBL010004137.1:0-11473 GCA_028564865.1 Zenarchopterus dispar | reverse complement strand
TAAACATGCTGAATTCATCCAAGTTTGTGCAAAAGTTTCATGTGGAAAGCGTTTATCATTTATGACTCATAATTTGGTTGACCTTAAATGAAGAAAGATAAGGCTAGCGTAAACACTCTTATCAGCTGATAACAGTCTGTTGGTGGGTGAGATCAGCAGTCCAAACAGATGTTGAAATTCCAGACTGTCTGACTGCACACTTGCATCACAAACTGGATTAACATCAAAGAAAACTGCTGCTGCCTGTAAATAATCAGCACATCCACATGTAGGTCCTGTTGGGCCAATAAAGGAAATTACTGACCATGAGTATTAGTGTTCTCTTTACTTAATAATAGTCACTGCTGTTGAAACCTAACTTTACAGAGGATATTTTACAACCCTGGAGTCTGGCCAACAGTATTAGCCCAAAAACTATTTTAAAGACTTCACACCATATTTGTGTTCACAATGGTTTTGCTAAGTTTTCATCCGTGGGAACTGTGCAACACTGATGGAGAACAACGACAGTTCTGCTCAACTGCTCTAATCCCACTAATTATTTTTTAACACTTGAAAACGATCTTAATAGTGTAACATTCACGCTCTCTCCTCAGCCTGCACTTGATAACTTTGTCACCCTCACATGTAGTATAAGAAATGTTTAATTTCCTCTAATATAATCTGAAATAATTATCAGCTGAAGTTGACAGAAGCATTGCAAAAAGGCTTCTTTTAACAACTTCACCAAACACGCACACACCTTAAAACCAACCATCATTCACCACAACATAATTAAGCCCTGAAGATAAGATTGTGGGGTAAGGGAAATGATTGTTAATGAACAGTCTAACTTTAGACTGAGGCTTTCAATCAGGTAAGGCATTAATGGGAATGTCTAGGTAAAATTATGTTGCCAAATTGCATGAGTGCAGACCAGTGTGGACCCAACTAATGACCATCAGCAACTACAACAAAAGAGTCAGGTTGGCTAAAGCTACAACAGTTTGTTTATACCTCTGTATGTTCTAAATATCTAATCTGCTAATTATAGAGCACCAAAAAAGTTATTGAAGTGCTTTGAAGGGTGGTTGGTGCCAGACACAGTGGTCTAAGTGTTCCAGAAACTGCAGATCAAGAGGGATTTTCTTATGTAACCAGCTATAGGGTTTGCCGAGCACTGCACTGAAGTTGTTTTGACAAAACTTCCTTGTTTATGACAAAGGTCAGAGAAGAATGGGCTGATTAGTTCAAAATAAAAGATAGACAGTAGAAATTTAAATAACTACCTATTTCAACCAATGCATGCAGAGGACCATCTCTGAGCACATGTCCCACATTGAACCTTTAAGCAGACATCTTATAGTACCAGAAGACACCAGCTCCTTTTACATGGGCAGATACTCCGCGTTTAACACCCAAATCTCATGTTTTGCCTGTCTTTTTTACATCACCTGATATGAGGTGGTGGATCGTGGATGGGATTTTGTTAATGACAAGACAAGGATGTCTGCAAGCTCCTCATTCTCAGAGCCATGGATGTCAAAAATCAGCATATGACAGAACCATAATCTGCAACTGTATACTAAAATGACAGACTACGCTTTGCAAGAAATTTGGTTCATTAACAAGCTAAAGAGCCTCAGAAAGAAGGTATTTGTGTTCCACAAACACAACAGTAGGGGTGGCTGAGGGAGACAGTTGGTCATATCCATGCAACACAATTCAGGGGAAGTCACTACGTAAATTTTGTTCTTCAGCATAGATCTGCCACCCGCTCCATCTACTACATGAGCCAGTGGTTTTGATGTTGGTGAAGCCAGCAAGGCCAACCAAACAGAAAGCAGGCTGTTATGTTATGTAGTACTACTGAATAATACCAAAGGTTTAACAATCTAAAAGGCTAAAACAAAGCTGTCCTTTGTTCAAACTTTGTCAAAAAAGGGAAAAGATTAATATAATATCAGGGCAGCTAGCAATGTTGCCTCACAGCAAGGAGGTTCCTGGTTCAACTCCCAGGCCCAGCAGGAGTCTTTCTGTGTGAAGTTTGAGTGTTCTCCTCATACTTATGTGGGTTTTCTATGCCTCCCACCCACTGTGCAAAAAAGAAAAAGTTAGGTTGACTGATGATTCTAACTAGTCCATAGATGTAAGTGTGAGCATGTGCTGTTTTTTTGTTTATATATGAGCCCTTGTGATGGACTGGTGACCTGTCCAGGGTACTCCTACCTTTTGCCTGCATTGGGTTGGTGCCCATGGTCAGGGACAGTGGAGGTCCCCTCTGACTCCACATCGTAACATCAAACTAGACAATAAGTTCAACATCCATGATCTGCAAAGTTTCCCTCCCCTGTCTGCTGTGGGTGAATCCTGGCTTCCTCGCTCATCACCTCCATCATCATGTGGCCCCAGACAACCTCCAACACAACCAACACAAGAATGTACAGGCCATGTCAAGAGGTGTGGCACCACTATGGAGTTCATGCTGGCACCTGGATGATGAGGTACAGCTCTGGATCCATTCTCTGTCCCCTACTCATTCTCACTGCAGCTGTTTCTATCCGCAGCGGAGCATCCGGGCCCTCTGGACCAGAGACATGCAGGGAAACTATCACCTCCATCATCTCCTCGCTGCCTGTTTGCCCCAACTACAGCTATAGTTGGGGAGTCAGTTATTAGAAATCTGTGCCTTTTCAACTCTGACACCCCCTGCTTTCCAGGTGCCACAGTCCCGGTAATCCTGGAGAAACTTCTGGGGCTGCTGTGCTCATTTTCATCCTTGATCAAAAGACTGATTTTACATGTGGGTTTTAATGACACCTCTCATAGACAATCTGAGCTAACTAAAAATGATTTTAAGGAACTTTTTAACTTTTTGAATGGCTGTGGTTTGTCTATTTTTATTTCTGGACTCCTCTCCTCACTGAACCATGGAGTGGTACGTTTCAGCAGGCTCCTCAGCCTCAACACCTAGCTCCAGTCAGCCTCCATGGTCAAGAAATTTGGTTTTATTGACAATTTTAACCTGTTCTGGAACCGGTCACTTTTTATAGGGCTGCTGATGTTCACCCAAATTAGTTGGACAACTGTGTTTTAGTTGCCAACATTCATTATACTGTCCAGACCTTCATGACAACCTCTTTTTTATAAGGGTGCTTATGTTCAGCCAAAGAAGCATAGCAGCTACTAGCTCCACTAAGGCCAAAAAAAAAAGAAAAGAAAAAAAAAAGCCCATCGTCCCGTGGAGAAACAAGGAAATTAGACAACTCAAACAAAATTGCAGGAAAGCTGAAAGAAAATGGAGGAAAAACAAACTGTCAAATGATCAAATTCTACAATCACAACTCAAACTATATAACACCAAGGTTAAACAGGCAAGAAACAATTACTTTTCTAAACTAATTGCTGAAAATAAAAATAATGCCAGAGTCCTATTTTCTACTATTGACAATTTAATCAACCCTGATTTTAATAAACACAAACTTTGTATGAATTACCTTTTATGCAAAGAATTTGCAGACCACTTCAGGAGAAAAACTCACCTTATTAGAACCAACATTTTACTTGACTAAAAAGCTGTTTTTAGTGAAACTAAAGGTGTGCTTTTATTTGAGAGAACACTGGACAGTTTGCTCCTGATTGATGCTAAAAAGCTTGGTAACTCTTCTCCCAAGTCAATCCCATACCTGTCTTTTAGATCTAATTCCCATTCCGCTTTTAAAAACTTTTTATGAATTCTTTGAGACCAAGCTTTTAAATATTATGAATTGCTCTCTTTAGACAAATGTTGATGCATGCTTTAATCTCAAGTTGCATTGATTACTGTAATAACAGACAATACCAGGAGTCCTACTTGAAATATGGATTTATTGTGACAGGTTGTTCCCGCGTCCACATAATATGCAATGACCTAATGAGGCAATGAAGCCTTCAAAACTGCTCCGCCACTTGGAGACCAAGCATTCTGCATTAAATTAAATTCTGCTGATAAAGTTGAATACCCAGTGGATTCATGTTATTATATTTAGAAAATACCAGTTTTTATGCCAATCGCATCATTTTATTTTGTAGTGTTTATCCACCCCACCTTAAAGGCCAATCTGTGAAGATATTGTCTGACATTAAGCTGGTCTGTGGCACAAAAAAGGTTGGGGACTGCGGATGTGAAGTACTTGGGTGCAAGAAGTCACCCTGTTCTGCCTGTTGATGAAAAAACCTTAACAGTAAACTCATACCCTAATATGTTTCCACACAAGATTTGAGTCATTACAGAGATGGTAACAGTTGGCAACAGAATTACAACAGAGATCAGTCCAGCTTGTTTTTTATTAAATCATTGTTTATTTCAATTCCCCTGAGTTGCTTTCTTGGCAGCAACTGCTTTTCCTTGGGGGTCTATATTTCCGGGCCCATATGGCCAACAAATGATAGAACAGTGCCAGTTAGTGACAGCTTGTAAATGTGCCATTGTCGGAAACAGTCGGTGACAAACAGGATATGAAGCATTTTACACCTCATCCAACAGATGCTGTTCAGTTTAGAATAAATGCCAGAAATTTGTCGTTAGAGCCAGACAATGTGAAAGCTGTCAGTCTTTAGACTGATAAGAATATCTTAATTAGGTAGTAGATAAATAAATAAAAATGTGACAGTCAGTCCTGGCTCATACGTATTTTTAACACATGTAGCATTTATGAGGATCCTCATAAGATACGTGATGATTGCAACATTGTATCCACTATTAATGATCTGACACATCTTTCTAGTGTTCTTATTGTAATTAATAAGTTTGCACAGGTGACAAGCCAACAGCAGCAAGAAGGTTAAGTTGTCATTTAATGCCTGAATTGCAAGTGAGTCAGCACAGAGTAATGCACAGAGATGCAACCAAAAAGAGGTTGTAAAAGACGCAGTTGCTCAGTCAATGAGTATAAACACACCTATAGCTCAAGTTGAGTTGAGGAAAAAAAGCCAAAACAGTTTTTAAGACACCAACTAAAGCCAGCTGCAAAGTAAACATGATGTAAAGAGGACATGAGGCAAACAATGTTATTAATATTACTCTGAACTGATAGTGAATCAAACTGTATGAAGATGACAAAACATCTGTGTTGAAACCAAGACATTTCCAAGACCTGATGGCAAAACACTGAGAAAGATAAACTCAGAAAGATTGAACTTTCATCTCTGATACTGTTTGCTGCAATCAATCTGCAAAAATTAAGAGCCGTGTGTGTGTGTGTGTGTTTGAGTGTGAAAGAGAGAGTATGTGTGTGGTGTTTGAGGGCTGTAAAAGTGGTTTTGTATGTTTGTGCACATTGTGAAACACATTTGGTTTAATCTGTCTGTGTGAGAAAATGTGGAAATGCACAGGCTAGACCTAAAATGTTTGGGAAATGCCAAGTCCCATATCTATGTCTGTCAGATTGATATCAGGTTGTGTTGATAATAATTCCATTTAACATACAGCCATTCTGTACAATATTAGGCAGATCATTCTAATTGGTCATTGAATTCTGCTCAGATTGCAAAAGTAAAGCAATAAGTGTTCACTTGTTTAAAGTAACATCCTGAAATATTACCTGTGCAGTCAAAACTTGGAAATCCTCGGATCAAAAGGTGAAAATCCAGCCACTTATATACTGCATATAAATATCTGCATCTTCCTGAAGGTCTGCCAGTAGTCCTTTTACACTTACCCTGCCAGTGACCTGAGAAGTATTTTTGAACTTGATACCCATGTACGCTGTTACATATTTCTTTATTTACTCTTAATTTTTTTTTTCAAAATTCCTTTGCATTTAGCTAGTAGGCTTAGTGCTCTGTCTGCAACAAGGAATTTTGCCATTTAGACAATTTCAGTGAGAATTGATGGAATAAATGGGAAATTTTTTGGTTTGGTTATTCAAGTTTGGTTATTCTAAAACACAAAACTCATCATGCTTCTTGATACAAATAAGTGCTGTTTAAACACATACGTGCCATTGTGGTGGGACCTGGAATGATAATGGCAGACTTCCTTCTATGGTCTGGTTGGCCCGAGTTACACCCATGATCCCGCCCAGATGTAACTTTTTGTATATTCCAGACAAAATCAAGTGAATCTTTTGTTATTGGTACAGAAGATGGGCCCTTGTGAAGAGTGCTCATTAAGCTAATTTCTATTTATTTGTCCAACATAAATTGTACGTTATTTTAATCATTACAGAATATTTTAATTGTTTCACTAAATTCAGTGTATATATTCACGTGACATTGTGTTAGTGTTGTTTAAGCTTTTTTTTCCCCTGATCTTAATTTACAGAACAATGATTTGTACACTATTTGATTCCATGTTGGAAAATTTTCTAAATCTCCAAGCTGAATTACAATGCAAAGTTTTTGGAAATTTACTGAAAAATTTTTAACACCCTTGCAACACTTATGTTTATTTGCAGGTCTGAATAGGGAGATGTTTGAATTTGCCATGAGTCCGGATGTAAAAAGCACGCAGCTCTCTCAACTGCTGTAAAAATATGAAAATACGAGCACTGCTGAGAAAGAAAAAGTGATCAAAAAAGGCGTCAAGAATACAGTCCTTAATGTGGGAAAAAATATTTAATACAGAGAAATGAAAAGTAGACTAAAACAAGATAGAGGTGTGTTTGGAAGGAGTGTAGTGTACACTTCTGAAAGAGCTTGTACATGTCAGATAAGAGGGAAGGAAGGTTAGCTGGAACCTTCAGGAGAAGACAAGAAAGAGAACAGACACTATGCGGGAAGCCTTTGTGTTTGATTGTGACATCTGTCTTGTTGATGTCAGTTCCATCACTCCTGCCAGGACCAGAAGCGATAGGTTACTGAAGAGGTATCAACAGGAGCAGAAGGAGGAGGATGGAAGATAAGATGAGAGGATTCCAAACTGGTGAACTGGTATTGGACGCAGAAAAAAAAGGAATTATGAAAAACCGAATCAGCCACTGATATGACAGCATGAGGTCCTGGTAGCATATATCTGGATTTTCACCAATTACACAATTGTATTTGCATGTATATAATCCCTCAAAATGTTGATATGTGCTGGGATTTGGGCTTTGCTATCTGCAAATCCTTGCACACAATGATGTTTGCGACTTTTGTGTGTGTGTGTACAACTCTATGTACAAAATGTCCATGACATTAGATGCTCTTACAGGAACTGCTTATTGCAGTGCCATTGGACTACATAAAAGGACATGAAATGCCAATGAACCTTGGTGGATGAATATCACGTCTGTTGCATTAATAGGGGTATGGTGTTTTAATAGCCTTACACAGGGATTCATGATGCAACAAGCGGTGACCCTGAAATCCTCATGACTAAGAACTGAGAACACATTGTGGGAAAAACGAAGTGGAAGTCTAAATCTGAGTCTACGACACAAATGAAATTAAAATCAGTTCTGGTAATTACATACAAAAAACGTTTTTGGGGGAATTGGTAAATACCATTTACTTTGTGATCAAATTCAAAAGATTTGCACATGCTTTTTTTTCCTTTAAGTTCTTTTGCATTGTAAGTACATAATTATAAAAGCTGCTACATAAATGTGCAGCCCATGTTGGATTATTTCATTACAGTGTAATTTTCTTGAATTCTGCATTTGCATGTACTATATACTGGTCTCAATGATTATTCTGAATTAACTCTCAAAGCCTTAAATCAAGGCAACTGGACTGTCTTTTTTTTTTCTTGAATACCTTTTTAAAAACAAAGGAAAAAAGAAGTCTAGAGACATTGATTCATGCTTTTGAGAGTTACCACGATCGGGATGACTGAGAGTCTACCCCACATATTATTTTGAAGCTTTAATAGATTCTACTTAAAGTTCCGAAATATTGTAAGAGGTTTTTGATATTCTCATCTTCAGTGCTGCAAAGGACACTGTTGCTGTGGGAAACAGGTCTAAAACATAAAAGTGGAAATGAAACACATCTTTAGACACAGATGCATAAAATCAGAAAATTGAGGGTGTTTTGTAGAATGTCAATAGATGAGTATTGATGCCATTAAATTTAAGTGCACAGAGTGCCACTGCAATTTTAGAATGTTTTACACACCAGAGATAGCATATCAGTGTCTCAAAATGAAAACATTGGACAGTCTCATCAGAAAACGTTATTGTCTTAGCCTCAGCTACTCATGTAGATCAAACAAAAAAAGCAATTCAGTTTTTATAAATGTATACAGACATAAGAAAAAACTGAATAACTCTGAACACTACAAAAACTGAAGACTACAAAAGACAAAAATGAATCTGAATCATGCTATTGCCAACTACACCAAGGAAAGTGTGTAGCTCCAGAGCCGACCAGGCCTTACTGATGCTTGCAGCAGGCATCCTTTTCTTATCTTTCTCACCATTTCCAACATCAACTGAACGGCAACTTGGTGTTCTGTGTTTTCTTTTGTTGTGGGCAGTGATGTTTTTCTGTCTGCCAGTCAACGCTGCCCTGCCCTAACAGTATTGTACCATGTTTCTATGGCCCTACAACTGAAAGGGGGCCAGAAATGGTACAGTTTAGATTGCTTGTATGGGACCCTTTCATAATGGAAACACCCAAAATACCTTACCCAATTGCATGCCAGTCAGTGGAAATGGGGTAAAAGAAGCTGCATACATAGTGGAATGACCTATGGTTATCCCACAAATTAAATCATAATATAATTTAACTTTCTGATTGATGAAGAGAGTTCAAATCCTGTGTAACCAGTTAGACTACAAAATATAAGACTGGGAGCATCACATTTGCTGTTGTCAGTCACCAGAATCATCATATGGAGTTTAAAATTGTAAACACAGTACACAAAATTCACAGCAAGAATGAAGGGGATGGTGAAAACTTCTGGGGGGCCACTTTTATCATCAACTAAAACACACAGATTTAACAATTAACATCTGAAGGGCTGAATAACAATATAATCCAATTGCTTCAAAGTCTGCACAAGCTTGAATTAGTGCTGCCCATGGATCTTACAAAAACAAGAACATCAGCTACTGCCTCCTGTATCCTGGACAGTTATTTTATTAGTTTTTATTATTCTGTTGAAACTACACTCTAACTTTTATATTAACTTTGATTCATCTGTTTAAGGTTGAGGGCAATGCCTCTGTAGAACAATTTGCAAAGCTTTACGGAAAGCCAGCATACTAAACGTTAAGCCAGCATGGCAGCAGGAAGCTGAGACTAGAAAAAAAAAGAAAAAAAATCCTGTAGGTGGTGCCCTGCTGAGATTTGATTTGAGTAAACTTAAACTGATTATTTCAACAGCTGATGATAAACCATCCTTGTAGATAGTTTAGGTTAAAAAAATCTTAGGAATGTATCCTCTGAAAATGGTAACTGACACATTCAGGTCTATTTTAAATTAACCACATTAACAGGGTGTGCAGTGAGAGGTGTCAAGACTTCAGGAACAGGAGCCAAACACAGAGGATCACTGCTAAAAATAGAAGTATCAAAGAATCAGCAGAGAAAAGGAGAAGAGCTGGCAGAAGACAAGTGAGCAACACGAGGAGATACAAGGGAAAAATGACAAACAAATGACCGACAAGGGAGAAGAGAGGAGAGACACTTAAAAACAAAAACACCACCAACAACAAAAAAAAAAAAAAAAAAAAGAAGAAAGAAAGAAAAAAACACAAAACAGAGGAACCACTGGGGAGTGGGCGACTCTTTTGATTTCAGTGCTCAAAAACATAAGGTGTGTTGCATGTGTCATGTAAAATGGCTTTGTGTAGACCTGTATCATCACAGAAGAAATAATGTTCACATCATATGTCTGATACTCACAGTATATGAACTACAAAGCAGTCTACATATGGAGAAGGAGTTGGAGATGAGAAACAGGGAAGAGCAGTAGTCAGAGGCTGATTGTCTTGGGGGTAGTCCACGTGACCTTGGCAGGGTGAGAAGTCAAGGGCTTTCGCCTTCCTGGGCATGAAACTGCCGGGGTAATTGTGCAGAAATCTTGACCTTGCATTGCTTAAGCTTGCCCCCACACCCACCCATCCCACTCTCTTTATTTCTCTCTCTCTTTCGCTTGCACAGGAGGTCAGATCTGCCCTCAGCTCTAATGATGTCAGCTCCCTTAAGGAGGCCTCCGTTTGCTGAAGCTCAAGAACTAGCCTTTAGAGGCTCTGCCTGGACCTAGAGCTAAAGAGCCTGGGTCAGGAGGACGGCGGACAGTGATCTGCAAACTAAACAATCCCAGTAACCAGAACAACCAGCACTCCTGAAGGGGCTCACAAAGGTCCTTCTACAGCACTTCTATCTTTAATAATCTAAGCAAAGAAACAACAGGGTAGTAGGAGGCAGACTTAGAATTAAAATAGAACATAGAAAACACCGTAATCAGCACAAAACCACTTTACTAACTCCTACAAAGCATTTTAAAGTCACACTTTCACACACACATTAAAGTACTTTGACACAAACTTGATTGTACCCTTGCTTCTCAGCACCCTTGCTCTACCATCTACATTAACCTTCTTTATTCTATTTGTCTTTTATGTTTTGGAACGCTAACAGACACACATTTGTTTTGTTATGTAACTGTTGTTTGACTTGATTTGTCTGTGCAAATACATTAATAATGGAAAAGTTTATGTGGTAACTTCTCATATTTTTCATTTCCTCTGCTATGCTGATGATTCAGTTCTATATACTAGCAATTCCAAGACTAAATTACTTAAAGTCAATTACAAATTTAGACATGAGTGTACAAGAAATGTCATCCTGGAATTTGAAACAGTCTGTTTTTCATCCAAAACAACTTTATCAAATATTAGCACATAAAGAACTATATTGACCATAAGGACAGGGGGCAAATGTGGTCAAAAATTTAGATAGGACACTGCTGGATATTATTTTAAGAGAATGTACAGGGAAACAAAAAAGTTATGTGGTCCTATTTTATATTTTAAGATGTGGAAAACAATCAAAATCTTCATCAACAAGTCAGAAGTTTACACAAATCAGAATGAAACTCAAAAACAGCTGCAACCTTGATGCAACATCATGTTACCTTTTCAGTGTTGCACTCTAACACTTCAGATATATTCTTTTTGAAAACTGTATACTCTTTAAATTTATATCTACTTTACATGTACTGATTTTCATAAAAGGGAGGGGCAGCAGTAGTCTGAGGAAAACTAGTCCAATAAGACCTTGCTCTGTAACTCACTTTAACCACTCTGCTATTCACTGGATTTCTCCTAGAGGCATGTTCACAGTCTATATTGTAAAATAGCCTATTTGACATTACTTAGATGGAAAGTCTTTTTATCCCCAACACCCTTTCATTTTCTCCATCAAATGCTGCTGCAGCTACATGGCTAGAAACTATACAAATCCTTGTATTTCACTAAAAAGTGAAGTTTCTTTGATATCCAGATGTTGTACTGATAGTACACACACACACACACACACACACACACACACACACACACACACACACACACACACATATATA
>JAOWBL010004136.1:0-11473 GCA_028564865.1 Zenarchopterus dispar | reverse complement strand
TAAAAATTTCTAAGATGGCTATGGCACTTGTAGGAGGTGCAGGAAAGCTAGAAGCTTTAGTATTACCCATGTGGTCCTAATAGCAAGACTTAACTAAGTACAAATATGTAATCCCAACGAAAGAGCAAAATTCAAGTCAAGAATGACTGAAAATATATCTGGTATTTTAATATGAATATATGGTCTTATTCCCATAGCAGACTATCTGCATCTAGCCTTCAGTTCTTAATACATGCTAGAGTATCATAGTTTGTGGGTTGTTAAAGGCAATCAGTAGCAAATAAATAATAAATCTTTCTAAATTAATATTTTTTTTCTTTCTTGTTTAATAAAAAGTGACCATCAGATAAGTCTGTTAATCAGTGTGAGTCAAAGCCATCTAGTCATATTTTAGAGCAAACTTTTCTTCACATTTGACTGGAGGAATCCCGAGAGTTGGGATACTGAAATTAATCACCATAATTTTTTGGAAAGCTATGGTTATGTAATTAAAATTAACAAAACAGATGAAAGGGGCCAATAAGAGCATGCCCAGTTGACACTAAAGCACTATTGTCAAAACAGACATCTACGGAGAATACAACCTCCTTGGTACTGCATGTCGTACTGAAGCCCAAGCAGCTGGAGTTCTATTAATTAACTTGGCATTAGCAACATTTGGTTTTTGTTCAGCACCAAGTGCATAGGGCCATTTTAGGACTATTAAATTAGGGCTCGGAAACAGGGGAGTGACTGTGCCAGATTCACGGAAATTACAACCAGTCAAACCACAAGGGAAGAGGCCTCTTCTGGTCGCTTTCTGTAATTTAACATGGCTGTCAATCACTGTTTCTAAAGGGTCCCTAAATCCCTTGTCTGTTGTGTAGATAAAACAACAATGCCATGGTCTGGCGACAGCTCTGTTTCTCAGTAAATATTCTGCAAAATACTAAAAAACATTCAAACTATAAATAAATGTTGATGGATGAGAATTTGCTTTGAGACTCAGCCAAGTCATCATTATGCAGCATCGTAATTATGTTTGTGAAGAATGGGGTGTGTTTATTATGGAACTGGTGCAAAGACCTCCTTATGCCAATGACCTTTTATTGTTTTTTAGGTTAATCAGCTTGCATTTTAAGATAGGTTCATTAGCTTTTCTGAAGCCTTTTTTTCTCCCTTTCCATGAACTAATATTTTCAAAGGCTTTAACCACATTTCTCACACAGTTACTTGATTTATCAAGACATGTCACTATCTGAGCTATGGCATTCCAATCTTTAGTCTACTACCAGTCATTCACATTTAAAGTGGCTGTCATGCATATTTTACAACTTTAGAGCCTGACAATTTGAAACCAGTGTGACAGTGTGATAGGAATCACTTGTGATGAACCAAGAAAGATTTATGATCTGAATCTGCAGCCTCTAACGGCTTTCAGGAACTCTGCAATGAGTCACAGGTCATTGTCTGGCTGCCTGGCCTGTAACATTAGAGCTTTCTTTCACCGTCATCAACTTCATAGTACTGCTTTCAGTGAAAAAGACTGTAGCATTTAAGAGAAGACTGTATTATGAGTCACCTTACGTTATATATGGAGAAGATGCAGTTCAGAAATGGTTGTCTTTTGATAGAGAGTTTTCTGGTTTTACCCCCCAACATCCCCAGTTCAAAATAGAAGTTTATGTGAAGAGAATACTGAAGCACTGCTCCAAAACTATTCCTTAATGATTTCCTCAATGAGTGCAATGCCTTCAGATAAAATCACAAAAACACAAATACATTTGCTTAAGTAAAATGGAAATTGAAAAAAAAAAAAGAAATTTCAAGCTGAAATGAGCTGAATGCTGTAGGCTGAAAGGAAAGAATAGTGGATCTAAACCTGAATCGGGATTGCTATTGGTTCCTTCCATGAATATCCATCTGTCTGTTTATGAACATTCCTAAAAACAGATACCATTTATTTAGAAACATTTTTTTTATTTCCATCTATCCAGCCATCATCTTAATTCTCCTCTCCACCATCCACCAACTTGTTCTTATTCAGGGTCATGGTGGTCTACTATAGCCTCTACTATAGCCAACTTTTTGTTTGTTTGTTTGTTTTTGTTTTTTTTTGTTTTTTTTTTTGTCAAAGGCTGGGCTACACCTTAGACAGGTAACCAGTGTTAATTCAGATCACATTCAGATTTGGTTTATTGTCATTATACCTGACTGCATATATTCATACTGCTTCTTATCGGTAGTGGCAGTGTGTTAAAAGAGTAATAAATAGATGTTTAAGAAGGAGAGTTAGAACAAAGTTTAAGATCACATGAACCCGTGTGTGGAAGTAAGACTGTAGCCTGTTTTAGTATGATTTGCAGCTGATCATCTCTATCTGCCACCCTCCAGGCCATGCATCTAGCTTATCAGCTAGAATGCATTGGCTGTTCCTGGGTTTCTTACTAGTCTCTGTGTGGTCATTTCAATCCACAGTTAATCTCTAACTGAGTATAGCTCTCTGGTACATGTTCTTTTTTAATTTTATAAATTTTGAAGTTTAACTTTAGATTTTTTTTTAATTTAAAACTTATTTTAATCTTGTTTTGGCTCAACAGACTATGAAATTGTGTCAGAAGATGGGTCCTCTCCAATACCCAGCAACTGAGCTCCTCTGGCTATGTTTCCACCTATCCATGGCTTCACTGGATGTACTACACCTCCATCAGAACAATGTTTTTCACCTTTGTGGATACATTCAACCTAACCCAAGCTATTGAGCACAGTGTGTTAGCCAAGTAAGCTCAGTCAGCTAACATTACTGCCAACTGCGATACCATCAGAGTCAACTTTGATCTTCTTAACATCCGCTCAATCTCGAGAAAAGAATATCTCATCCAGGATCTCCTCATTTATTGTAAGTTCAACTTCCTCTGTTTAACTGAGATATGGCAACAACCCAATGATTTTTTTTTTTTTTTTTTTTACAATTTAATGAATCAACTTACTGGCGACCTGTCCAGGGTGTACCCCAGCCTCTCGTCTGTGATGGGCTGGGATAGGCTCCAGCAGACCCCCGTGAACCAGTAATGGATTCAACGGATCTAGAAAATGGATGGATAAATCAGCTCCTTTAGGGTTTGTTTGCATCCATCAACGCTGTGGCCCTGGCCGGAGTTATATTGCTGGAAGACTTCAACATTCACATAGGCAATACCAATAACCCTTTTACCAGAGACTTTACCTCAGCATCAATAAGTCACTGTTTTTACTGTTTAACAAGATCACCCAACTCCCAGACTCTCTGCCACCTTATTACTACTCAACTGATTTCTGCAACTCTCTCATGTCCTTCTTTAACAAAAACAAAAACAAACAAATAAATTCCATCGTCTTGGTTCAGAATCCTCCAGGGACATCCCATCTGAATGTGCTTCTCCTGTTCATTCTGTCTACTCTTTCAACTTCCCTACCAGCTCAGAAATTTCAGATCTTATCCATAACTCCAACAATCAAACTCTTTACCCCACAGTCCCGGTTAAAGTCTCCCTTCTCTGATACCTCTCATCTCTGCCATCAACCACTCATTGTTCTCAAATGGAACTGTCTCTGCATCTTTCAAAACTGTTGCAATTACTCCAATTCCGGGCAAAACTGGTGCTGATCCAGCCAACTTCAATAACCTACATCCTATATTTAATCAACCAATTCAACTGTTCATACAGGTTGAACAGTTCCAGTCCAGCCTCTGATGCCTTCATAGCACAGAAACTCCACTTCTCAAAAAACAAACAACCTCATCATGGCAGTTGATACTGGACTACCCATCATCCTCAGTCTCTTTGACCTGAATGTGGGCTTTGACATAATTTGTCACATCACCCTCCTCAACAGAGGAGGTATCACTCATATTCCACTGGACTGGTTAAAATCATATCTCTCAAGCTGCACCCATTTAATTCAGCTTAAATCTTTTATATTTCAGCATGACCCAGTTTTTTTCACGGGTGCCACAGGGTTTTATCTTAGAGGCCCTACTTTTCCTCATCTTCCCTCATCGTCTTATCAGTATCTTCAAATATGATATCAACTTCCACTGCTATGTGAATGGCACCCAGCTCTACTTCATCAGTAAAACCACTTCCAAATTCCCACCCTCCTCCCTCACTGACTGCATGGCAGAAATTAAGTATTGGTTTTCTTTAAACTTTCTCAAACAAAACAGTGACAAAACAGAGATTCTCCTCATTGGTACAAAATTACCACCATCAAAAACTGACAGTTTGCCCATTGACAATTACTCTTTTTCTCTCTCCCAGCAGATTAAAAGTCTGGGTGTCATCCTCAGCAGTACTCTATCCTTCCAATCCCACATCATTAACATTACCCTGTCTGCATACTTCCACCCACTTAACATTAATTGCTTTTGCCACTCCCTTACCCTCCATGCCACTACTATCCTCGATCACAGCCTTGTCACCTCTTGCCAAGATTGCTGCAGCTTGCTACTCTGTGGCCCCACTCAAAAATCTTTCCATAAACTTCAATGGGTTCAGAATTCAATTGCCCAAACCAACCATGACCTTGCCCCCTTATATTTGTCTGACTTGCTTCATGTTGCTTGTCCCTCAGTACCCTCTGTTCTTCCTCCATAATCCACTTGACTGTCCCCACTGTCCACCGTAAGTCTATATATATATATATACTCAAAACCCATCTGTTTGAGACTGCTTTCTCTGTGACTAAAGTTGGATTGTCCAATTTTAATTTATTTTTATATATTATGGTCTTGTTTATAGCATGAAATGACAATTCATGTTATTTCACTTTATTGTTTATTTCTATCTTATGTACAGTGTCCTTAAATGTTAGAAAGATGACTATAAATAAAACATATTATTATTATATTAACACAACTGCAGGAAGGGAAGACAAAGTTTAAAATAAAGTTCAATAACTTGTTGATTTTTTCTGTGCATGTGACATGTACTCAGTCTATGAATGTCTGCACTTTTACTGTAGATTGATAGATTCTGAATATTTAGGCTTCCCCCAGACTACAAAGACATGCACATTTTGGCTGATGGCCATAAATCGGCAGCCGGTGTGAGTGCAGATGGCATCTCTCTGTAATGGCCCAGTGATGGACTAGCAACCTTTCACCCAGATGGGATGGGCTCCAGCACCTTCTGACCCTGGTATACTTGCTCTATCCAACAGAGCAAGTATAGCAGATGGATGGATGAATAGATAAGTCTTGATCAATAATCCATAGACAAAGATAGATGCAGTGTGCACAGATGCTGTAACTCTGTGACTCCTCTCCACATTAACTTGATTAAAGTTTGTATGTTTAGAACATACAAACATACAAGCACAGAATAGACAAGTATGACTTGCTTGTTCTGTATATATATATATATATATATATATATATATATATATATATATAATTATTATATTATAAAGCAGAATATAGAAGCAAATAGGAGAACTCTTCAGTCTGATGGTAAACACAAAAAGGCATTAATAATGCACAGTACAATCCTGACAATAGATTTCATTGTTTTCAGCCTTGGCTTCATGAGCTTTTGATGTTTTACATTTTAGCGTTATTAAAATGTAAGACAGACACACACACAAACACATACACACAATCCTCATTATGATCCTCATTGGACTCTCAGGTGGCATTTTTTAAATCTTTGTTAGATTAAGAAAAAAAAATGTTTGGTGAGGTCACTGTTTACTATTATTGTGCATGTTTGTGGAATGTTCTATCAGGAGACCTGAGAACTGCAATATGGACATTTTGTTTTGTTCTATTTTAAGCATTCCTTTATTTGTGTAATCACTTCTACTCTTATCTAATTTTTGTGTTGTCTTAAACTAATCTTTATGTCATGCATATGTTTAATTGATTGTTCAATTTTATGTTGATGTATTTTAATTATCACTCAAAAACTAAAGATGGCATTTCCTCCATTCCTGTTCTATTATTGATATATTTGGTGCTTGCCTAGGTGTGTGTTGATGCGTTTCTTTGTTGTTTTGTTTTTTTTTTTTTTTTTGTTTTTTGTTTGTGTGTGTGTGTGTGATTAATTCATGTGTTCTGATGGCAGAAGTTGGGAGTTGTTTTTTTTTTTTTTGATTGTTTGAGCTTTTGTTTTAATTCTATAAAGCACTTTGTGTTGCAGAAGTATGAGTGCTGTAAACTTTGATTGATTTATTGTTGAATAATACTGTTGATGAGTCACTAAACGAACTAAAGCATATTATGGCCAGTTTGGAGTTTAAGTACAAATAAGCAAAGACATAAAAATGCAGAAAATTCACAATCAAAAAGGTTTAAGGGCGCTGAGCATTTTTGACCCAAGTGTTTCTACACTACATGTCAGACTTGCCCATTCACTCACACGTTCATTCATGCGGCACAAGATCTATAGACCTACATCTAATGAGTCTAGTCACTGCTTTTTCTTTCATGTCTACACAATCATATTCAGTTTGGTCTGGATTCTAACAATGTGAATGCATCAGGGGTGATATGTGGTTTGTATCTTTCTCAAGAACTCATAGTCTTAAAAATTATCGATTCAAATCACCAACATTCTGATTCCCAGTTGACAAACAGTAGAAGATAGACAGAAGGAAAATAGACAGTAGGAAGACGGATGGATGAATGGACTGATGGATGGCTGGGTAGATAGACAGATAGATAAATAGACAGATATATAGAAAAAAATATTACTGACATCAGACACACTTTGCAACAATTACAAGATGACCAAGAAAAGGAAAGATGCCTTAGAGAACATTAACCCCTGGAAATGAGTTGATTCTTAATCAATAATTAGTGATTAAATGCTATTCAAAAAGGAAGTAATTGGTTTTGGGACTTTGGCTAAAATCTATTCATCTATGCTACGCTGTAACTGAAGCATTACATTTAGACAGACATTTGGACAGTCTCTACATCTATTCTCCAACGCTCCACTGTAATTGAAGTATTACATTTGGACAGGCAGATACAATGGTTTTATGGTAATAAAAATGAGAAATTATCTTCATAAGGCTGTGAGTGCTGGTTTATTAAGAATGAAATGATAAAAGTCAGGTTTTAGTCATATTTTTAATTTTCCTTTTAATCAGAGGTCATCATCTACAGAAGAAATTATTCAGTTATATGTATTGTTATGTTAACTAACTGGACTCCACACAAATCCCTTGTGTGCATTATACATGTTTCTTCCTGTTTGCTGGTTTAGAGGCTTAGTTTAAATTGTTTTCTACAATAATAAATACTTTCTGTAGCAAAGTGGTCTAACACTAATGCAGTTCACCTCAGACCTTGGGCTCAGCAAAGATTCGGATTTGCTTATATTTTCCAGAAGAATATAAATTATACTTCAGAGTAATGGATGCTTTTTTTTTTTTTTTTGCTGCAGGGATACATTATCATATGTACTATGTATATAACTACAGTGCCAAGAAAAAAAATATGTGAACTTGGAATTTATTGATCTTATCTAACAATTTGAAATAAAATGTAATCTAATATTCATCTCAGTTACCAAAATAATGTGATAAAATGCTATTGTAAATTTTTGTTTGTGTTTAATATGTTGACTGATATTCACAGTGACTGATAATGGATTAGTGCCCATAATAGTCCTGCTCTTGATAATGTATGTCACAGCATTTGACTGCACAGGTTGGAGCTTGTTGCTAGAAAATTTCAAAGGACTTACATTAACTTCTTCCTCCCTTTATATTAATGCACTAAGCTGGTTTAAATCATATCTATCTGACAGATTCCAGTTCATGTTAATGAAGTTTCTTCTGCACAGACCTCTGCTATGGTGTCCCGCAGGATTCAATGCTAGGCCCAAGCTTGTTGGCTTTACACATGATGCTTTTAGGAAGTAATATATAGAACCACAGCATCAATTTCCATTACTATGCTGTGATACACAGGTATTTTTGTCTTTGAAGTCAGTATTAGCAGAATGGTTTGCCAAATTTCAGGCATGGCTTAAGGACGTTAATGCATGGATGTCCACTTAATTTTTACTTCTAAATTATGATAAAACAGATGTCATTGTTTGATTGTTTGATTGTTAGACAGCGCTTTCCATCTCCATAATATCGCAAAGATTAAGAGCGTCTTTTCAGGGAGAGATGAAAAAAACTATTTCAAGCATTTGTAACTTTTACCTACTGGAATGTATTATTTTCAGGATGTACAAGTAATTTTCTGAATAGCCTCCAGTGGAGTGCTGACAGGAATCAACAAGAGACGTCATGTCTCTCCTGTGTTAGCCTCCCTCCACTGGTTCCTTGTAAAATTTGGAATACAATTCAAAGTTCCATTACTTGCATATACAGTCCTAAAAAGCCAAGCTTTGTAATATTTGTAAGACATGATAACACCTTATCTTCTTAATAGAGTGCAGGTTTACTTGTAGTTCCTAGAGTAGCCAGATTTAGCTTTAGAGGACAGGCTATCCACTATCAGGCACCATTACTATGGAAAGTTTGGGTTAAGACGTCTGACACTACCTCCACCTTTAAAACAAAACTTAAAACATTTGTATTTAGTAAAGCTGATAGTCTAATTATTAGTGTGTTAGGGCCAGTAGTCATAGCTGAAGCGACAGCACAAGACTGGAGCAGGCTCATCTTAGCTCCATCATAGATATGTTGCTATTGGCCAGTGATGGAGGGGGACATCAACATGATCCACTGAGTGATGCCGTCATCCTTTTTCTCTCTTCTTCTTCTCTTTCTTTTCTTCAGCTAAATTCACAGTTGTTGATTAAAATTAACTCATAAGTATATGCATATGCACTCCATAGTTCTAGTAGTCTTTTGTGCTGTGCTGTCCCCTTTTAATTTTCTGTATATGTTTTCAGGCCAGAGCTTCCAGCCCTACATGCTGACCTGCGTCTCATCCTATGACCCCCTCACTATCTGCTTTCTACACCTGATTATGAAGTCATCTCTGCCATACATCAACTAACCATGTATCAATCACATGTATAGAACACTTACTTCTCCAGTTAATGGATAATGCCTACTAATAAATATGTCTTGTCTTTTGTACCATTGAAAATATATCTGTGCTTCTCCTCTCTCTGTTCTTAATTTACCATTACCTATATCTTTTTTTACTGTCTCTACCTGGCTGGCCTTCAGCAGGAGGACCCCCACTTATGAGCCAAGTCCATTGACAATATATCTATGCCTCTCCTTTCTCTGTTCTTAATTCTCCATTTCCTATATCTCTTTTTCTGCTCCACCTGGTTGGCCTTCAGCAAGAGGGTCTACCCTTGTGAGCCTGGTCCTGGTTAAGGTTTTTTTTTTCCCCTCTTAAAAGAGTTTTTATTTGCTAGTGTTTGGCTTAAGGTTTTTTCCTGCTAGGGGAGTTTTGACATTTGAGCTCAGACACTATTCTATTTAGTTTATGTATGCAACACTTGAAAGCATAATTTCATTTATTTCTATGATTTCAGCATTAGCACGGTAGTTGTGTGTTCAAAATCACCCTTGGTATAGGCCAGTGGAAACTGGGTCGGTATTTTTATTAAATTTATATTTTTCATGATTTTGCTACAACATAAGCCAAATACAGTGGGAATGCAGATTGACTGCTTCTCTCCCATGTACGTAGACTAAACACTACGTGCATTACACCTTCTCTGGCATTTACCAAGTGCCAGTCATCTTGCTTCCCCATTGAGGCTCAGATGTAAGATTTGTTGCAGTTCCTTGGCTGACAGATAGAGGCTGACTCCAAAACTTAGTCAGTCCCTATTTGTTCCCATGTTTAAATGTTAGACTTCAGAGCAGAAATATTGAAGTGGATTGAAGTGAATTTAAATATTTACAATCTGGCTAAAAATCTGCTTTAGTTTGCCAAAGCATTCAAGTTCATGGGATCTTGCCTGCTAAAAGACAAGAGGTTCTTTTGACGTGTTTGATGACAGAGGGGGACTCAACAACAGGCTGGGCAGACACTGCACCAGCTAGTTCATCTTTGATAAATTAACTTTGGACAACACTGTGCCAACCTCATCACAGCTAAGACAGCTTAAGTATGGGTTGGTGTAATGAATGATTAAGTATTACCAAGAACTAGTCTGTCAATTTATAATGTCCTCCAAATGTCCAACCATTTTTTCCTTCAGCCACAGAGATTACAGATTTGTCTGGAATCTGCTGTAAATTCAGTTTTAATGGTGCAACACCTCTCGCTGAGTCATGCACTTCCCAATCTCTGCCTTTCCCCACTCCTCTCTGCTTATCCCAACGCTGTCACAAAACTGTCTTTTTCTCTGCTTTTGTATTATCTCTGTCAGCAGAGAGCCCATGGATCTATCAGGCCAAGCTGGAAAGTACAGATAGTGACAGGGGTAATGTGGACCGGGTCACTTCACATGCCTTAACTCGTCCGTTCTTCCCACACTCAATCCTCTGCAAAGGACAGGTTGTGAATTTATCTCTATGACTTCCACTCAGCTTTGTGTCATTTGTTTACTCTTCTGGCTAAAGTAAACAGTGGAATAGGAAAAGAGCACTGTTAAATTCTCCAGCACACTTCTGTCACACTTGGAAAGGTTTTCTCTGTAAAGTAGCACTATGGTGCAATAGATGTATGCAGTTTACAAAAGTATTTGTCAGATGCCAGTTATTGTAAGAAAAACCTCTGCTTTCACTAATCAACCAATCAAAAACATTCACCATTTTGTTGCCATTTATAAAGCCAGATGGAGGTCTAAGCAAACCTAAATCCCAACTTCATATAGTTAGTCACACATTTGCTGCAGCCAACTCCAGTGGGGACAGCTGGCAAAACATGCTGACTGTGTGCGAGTTAATAAGCTTATCAATATCATGTCATGAGTAGGTCTAACCATATTTACAGTTTCATATTTCTGGAAATTTATGGTGTATTAAATGAAAATATATTTAAATATTTAAATACATTTTGAAAGAAAACATATAATGTTTAAAGTGGCCATATTATACTAATTGTGATCCACCTAACTTTAATCTCTGGTACCTCTAGAGAAGCTTTACTCTCAGCAAAACTCCAAAAGCATTTAATCCTTTCAGGATGACAAAGACCAATAATCACAAAATTAGAAAATGAGTATATTTGACTCAAGTGTTTCTGAGTGTTTGGGTTCCTTGAGGATTATCAATGGCTAGAAGTAATGACTCATTAACACAGACAGCTCATTTTAGCTGTAAAACACACATTATCAATAAGACAATACGTTCTACAACATTTTCTACAAAATATTTTTCAACATGTCCTGTAAATGCCCTTAACACCTCAAATCTCACATCTATGGTGCATATGTATACTAAAAGATATGTTAACTTCTTTATTGAGCCCTGTGTCAAGTGCATAATTTGGTGACCTGATGACATATATATATATATATATATATATATATATATATATATATATATATATATATATATATACACACACACACATATA
>JAOWBL010004134.1:0-11474 GCA_028564865.1 Zenarchopterus dispar | reverse complement strand
ATATATATATATATATATATATATATATATATATATATATATATATATATATATATATATATATATATAAAATTTCAAAAATTGGTCATATTTTATTCTAGCTCTTATTGAACAATATGATTAATTTTGGTTGTGATTATAATTCTCCTTCAGTTCAAGGCCCTAATTGCTTGATATAAACTAATTTGTATTTATGGATCCAATTAGGAATTTGCCTCTCAGAGTAATACGCTTGGCACGTACTTTTAGTTTGCTTCGGTACAAGGCAATACTGTTAATTTCATTGTGTTAGGGTGTTGTACTTCAAACCAGAGTATGAGATAAAATCATCACTTTCAGGGACTGCTGTAAGTTTATGATGTATTTCATAATTATTGTAAGTTAACATCACATCTATATCCCTTGCATTTCAAGTAACAGTTAATGTTGAAAGATAATGAAGACAAATGTAATGTATCAGCATTAGGCAGTATTTCCTTATAAACAGACCCCCCACACACTCAATCAGAGAGGCCATTACTGAAGAGGGCTGGTGAATTTATGGCAGTTCCTGCAGTCACTCCAGCTGGCTTATCAAAACTGATGATTTGTTCCTAAGAAAGTTATCTAATGAGGAAAAAAAAAGACAAAAAATATAACAAAAGATGTCATGGGCATCTTTGCCACCAGTGTTTTACTATGCAGTGAGATTACAGTTGTGTGAAAAAGCATTTGCCCCCTTCCTGATTTCTTATTTCTTTGCATGTTTGTCACACTTAAATGTTTCAGATCAAACAAATTTACATATTAGACAAAGATAACACAAGTAAACACAAAATGCAGTTTTTAAATGAAGGTTTTTATTTTTAAGGGGGGAAAAAAAAAATCCAAACCTACATGGCCCTGTGTGAAAAAGTGATTGCCCCCTAAACCTAATAACTGGTTGGGCCACCATTATCAGTAACAACTGCAATCAAGCATTTGTGATAACTGGCAACGAGTCTTTTACAGCACTGTGAACACATTTTGGCCCACTCATCTTTGCAGAATTGTTGTAATTCACCCACATTGGAGGTTTTTGAGCATGAACCGTCTTTTTAAGGTCATGACACAGCATCTCAGTCAGATTCAGGTTGGGACTGTGACTAGGCCACTCCAAAGTCTTCATTTTGTTTTTCTTAAGCCATCCAGAGTTGGACTTGCTGGTGTATTTTGGATCATCGTCCTGCTGCAGAACCCAAGTGCACTTCAGCTTGAGGTCACGAACAGATGGCCGGACATTCTCCTTCAGGATTTTTTAGTAGACAGCAGAATTTATGGTTCCATTTACCACAGCAAGTCTTCCAGGTCCTGAAGCAGCAAAACAGCCCCAGACCATCACACTACCGCCACCATATTTTACTGTTGGTGTGATGTTCCTTTTCTGAAGTGCCCCGTTACTTTTATGCCAGATGTAATGGGACGTACACCTTCAAAAAAGTTCAACTTTTGTTATGTCAGTCCACAGAGTATTTTCCCAAAAGTCTTGGGGATCATCAAGATGTTTTCTGGCAGAACGACAAGCCTTTCTGTTCCTTTTCCTCAGCAGTGGTTTTGGTCTTGGAACTCTGCCATGCAGGCCATTTTTTGCCCAGTCTCTTTCTTATGGTGGAGTCATGAACAGTGACCTTAACTGAGGCAAGAGAGGCCTGCAGTTCTTTAGATGTTGTTCTGGGGTCTTTTGTGACCTCTTGGATGAGTCGTTGCTGTGTTTTTTGGGGTAATTTTGATGGGCCGGCCACTCCTAAGAAGGTTCACCACTGTTCCATGTTTTCACTGTTTGTGGATGATGGCTCTCACTGTGGTTCGCTGGGGTCCCAAAGCTTTAGAAATGGCTTTGTAACCTTTTCCAGACTGACAGAGCTCAGTTACTTTGTTTCTCATTTGCTCCTGAATTTCTTTGGATCGCAGCATGATGTCTAGCTTTTGAGGATCTTTTGGTCTACTTTACTTTGTCGAGCAGGTCCTGTTTAAGTGATTTCTTGATTGAAAACAGCTGTGGCAGTAAACAGGCCTGGGTGTGACTAGAATAATTGAACTCAGCTTTCCAAAGATGTGATAAACCACAGTTCATTTATGTTTGTGTGTGTGTGTGTGTGTGTGTGTGTGTTGGGGCACAATCACTTTTTTACACAGGGCCATGTGGGTTTATAATAATAATGAAAACCTTAATTTAAAAACTGCATTTTTATGTTTACTTGTGTTATCTTTATCTAATATTTAAATTTGTTTGATGATCTGAAACATTTAAGTCTGACATGCAAAAAAAAAAAAAAAGAAAAAAGAAATCGGGAAGGGGGGAAACACTTTTTCACACAACTGTATGTGCAGTGGATGTTCTGTTCTGAACATCAAAGTAACACTGCCTTCGGTGGTTACCGTACAGGAGACAAACTAGGTTTTTCTGTGTGAGAGCAAGAGACCTGCTAAGTGACTGTGAGTGAGTTATTACAGAAACGTGCTCTGTTACTCAGCTATTGTTCCTGATGCAAACTTCCCCACATTCAAAAATCTCAGGTTTTTGCTAGATATTACAGAGACTGTCATCTATTTTGCAAAGGAAATTAGACAATACATTCCCAACAGTGTTGGCTGCTTGGGCCAGACTAGAACATTGTGATTTTATAAGAAAGGCTGGCGAATGGCCAACAAGTAAATCAGTCAGATGTTAATGCTGAGGTACAGAGACTTCCAATTAAAGAACAAGAATGTGATATAACTTCTTTTTTACAATGTACTTTGAGCTTTTTTTTTTTTCACTTTTCAACATTACAAGAGTGAGTTCACTTTGGTGTGTAACAGTGTATGGATTTTTACTTTTGAGTCTACTGTCATGAAAACAAAGTACACCTTCTTAATTATAGTTTTATTTAACATCATTTAACATCATGAAAGATTATTATCTAGTCATTTTCAATTTGTAAAATTCAACAGTTTGCCAGAATAGCTGATCAAGTTTTTGCTTGTTCTTAATCTTTATATTTGTGGGGGAAATATAGTCCTCTTTTTTGCAGAGCGCTGCATCAATTCATTGATGTTTTTGAATATTTATTTATGCACAGCTTTTATATGATCCCACCTTAACATTTCAATCAAGTGAAGTTCATTTGATTTTTATTTTCTTTCCTCAGCCATTCTGTTGAAGATTTCCTGGTGGGTTTCAGTTTACAATCCCATAGCATGAGAACAGTTCCAGTCAAGCTTTAACTGTCAGAGCAACGGTCTCAGCTTTGGGTTTAGAAGCGGTTGATAAATATGAATTCATAGTTAACTTCTAAACAGCAAGATGGCCAGGTGCTCTGGCTGCATGGCAAGTCCAAATTATTTGCTTGGACTTTATAAATTTAAAATACTAACTAATGCCTATGGAGTCAAAAATGTCTCTTTTTGAAATATTATAAGCATTACATTGCCTGGCCTTGGTGACATCGACTCCTGCCAATATTAGGAATTGTCTGAAATGTTTTCATTCTCCAAATTCTTTGGAAATGGCCTTTTACACAATCCTTGTTGGAGGGGCAGCAACAATTGCTTCTCCTGGATGGTTGCTGATGTCTTTCTTTGTTGGCATTGTGTTAACACTTGCCTTGGTGTTCCAGATAAGTAAAGCAACAGTGTATAAATTTATAGAAGTGTTCAGACCTACTAATGATCAGTTAAACAAGTGGATTTAATGAGCAGAACCTGGCTGATACTTAATCCCTTAATTCCAATGGAAGTGATTATCTCACACCATTTCTGAATTTTGACTTTGCTTTTGTTCATTAAATGATGACATGGTGTAGTACATCATGTGCTGGTTACATTTTTCTATTTTTAAGACCTGTTAAGGACCTTAAGGTTCTTTAAAAAAAAAAAAGATTTTAATGATTCCTTTGGATCAATTCTCAAGTGATTCCTTAAATATTAAAACGTATCTTATGAAGTTTTTCGACACACTTGTTCAATCTACTACTGAAACTTTACAATTAAAAATAAAAAAAAAGAAAAACCTAGACCATATTTTCTATTTTTACATCCAGAACCAAATTTTTTCAAAGACTACAAGCATCACACCACCTGCATATTACACCTGCAGCACTCTGCATCCCATATATCTCTGTGCAATATTCCCAAAAGAACACCTGCTTCAGTTGCAGTTGGTGGCTTTATGATTTGTTAATCTGGCACAGCTGATCAACAGAGAACATCAACATCTGCCTTATTTATACATGGAGGCTGGGTGTAAAAAGAAAAGAAAAGAAGCGTAGGTGTTGGCAACTAGGAAAAAAACTAGTGTTGGCAGCAGGTTGCTGCCCTAATTCCACAATCAACCCTCATTCTGGACTTCAAACTGCCTTCTCCATCAGCTGATAATTCAAACAAGAATCCTCAAATAAACATAACCTATAAACAGTTTCACAAACTAAACCATACTCAGTAATCTAACTAATGCTGATGTGGTGGTGATGTGAACTAACATTTCACTCCTACTTCCATGCACATTAGCTGTTATTTTTCCCTCATTCACTCAAGCACAAACAAGGCAAACAGTGCAGCAGAATGCATGTATGAGCATGCAGCTTTCTTTTGCCGAAAAGCTGAGGAGAAGAGGTGACATATATTACCTTAGTGAGTGAAGCGAGGGCTGGTTTTTGGGTGAGAGTCAAAGATCACTCTGCCAGTACCATCTGTCAAGCAGGTCGGGTACAAGGGAAGTAGAGGCAAGTGTCCCTCTCCCTCCTTCCTGTGCTCCGCTTTAGCTTCAAAACAAAGTCCCGTGTTGGATTGGAAGAGTGAGACGCATTCCCCAAACAGGGGAATCCTCTGTCAGTCCTGAAGCCAACCTGAATCAGTTAAATCCCCTACGAGGTAATAGCAGGATGCAACTCGCTTTACTTGGAGAACAGCGAGTTGCGCCTGCACTATCTGCTGCTGCACAAAAGCCTCTCTCTGTGTGTTTCTTCTCTCTCCTTCTCATTTTCCCCTCTCCCCTTCCTGATCTTGCTCCACTTGTAAATTTACTCTCTCACTCAGTCTGGCATGTACTCTTACTCACTGAAGCCCAGGCACCCACAGACACACAAGCAGCATGCTGTGTGCACATAAACATATGCAAATAATGCAGATAAATAAACATGTTCACACAAAATGTCCTCTGTCAGCTCCTACAAGGAGAATTTCTCTAAGATGTGACTGGCTTTTGCATGTTCTCATGTGTTTTGGTTTTATGCTGGTGCCACTGACATGATGTGGAGATCATAAATAGTCTAGTTGGGCAAGAAAAAGTCTTGGATGCTGTTTTCTCCATAATTAAACTTGACTAAAACCTCCTTTTAAAGATGAAAAAGACCCACACAAGCTATGTGTGTTTGGAGAGATCTCAGCAGAATTGAGGGTACCTCTGCTGTGATGCAAGAACTAATATCTTTTCAGAATGACAAATTGTCTTTATTTCACTTGCAAATCCGATTTTCCCCTGATCACATAATGATGTGCCACATTATATGTGTGTATGTGTGCCCGTACAGTATAAAGCTGTGCTAAGCGTAATCGCATACTCTCTAGAGACGTTCTATTTTGAGCCTCCCGTCGTAATGCACAACAGAAGAAAGAGGACAGCAAGGCACTATTATGAGAATCTCCCTCAAACCCTCCTTCCTCCTTCCCTCCAATCCCCACCACTACCACCACCTTCTCATCTCCCTCCCTTCATGCTTAAAATCTCCATGCTGAAGGGCATAGCAGCAGGAGGGACATAGTTGTATGAAAGATATAAATAGTGTAGCAGTGGCTTGATCCATTAATACCTGGCGAGGAGGAAAATGTTGGACTCATGCTTTATAATTCTCTTGGAATAATATAAGGGTATTTTTCCTGCATATTTACATGTTTTGTGTATCAAAACCAAAAGAATTCTAAGGACAGGAAGTTCATCTCCCAAACAAGCCCAGGCTGCTCTGATTCACTCGACTACACCAGGCTGAGTCACGATTGAGTTTGTTCATATTCTAAACTTGATAAGAAGCTTCACTGGTTGAATCACTTTTGAGCATCTTTTCAGAAAGGAAAACTCCTGAAATCCTATCAAGTACATATATATATATAATAGGTAAACGTCAATCAGTTCAGTTGAACTGAATTTAGTAAACTTGAACATGTAGCATCTTCCACCTGCTCCTGGTATGTTTTCTGTAACTATTGTGCATTTGGTACACCATACTGTTTGGCTATTCAACATGATATTGTGTTGAGACTGAAAGACAATGAGACCTCATTTGATTTACTTTCCCATGTTAGAGAAATATTGAATAATTGTTTGTGCACTGCTGCTCTCTTCCACCTCTAGAAGCGTGTCTAAATGAAGCCATGAGGACCATTAAAGAAACCGGAGTGTGAATGATTGAAGTATTTGTTGTCACATGTCTTATGTCTGAAACGGGTATCAGAATTTGATTTCATTGGAACTTAAATGTTTTAACGAAGCGCTTCATATGCGGAAGTATTTGCAGAGATTGATGCCAGGCATGTTAAAGCCAAGTGATTTTGATGGAGTGGCAGTCAAGTCCAAGTACTCCTCCAGACTGCTATAGCAACCATGTTCTATTTAAAATGTGAAAATCTGACAGGAGTGTATGTTTGTCTGATTTATCAGTATCTTTTTTGATAAGACCTAACAAAACTGTTCAGACACGTGTGAGAAAGGGTCAGCTAATTCTACAGTCGCGTTGACATGATCCTCAACGCTCACACAGAAGGCAACTGGACTTCTGTTGTGGTTCTTGATGACATTTGACCTCTAATCTGAGTGGGTTGTTCAGTTCTTACTGATGGGTGCAGAGACACATGTGAGTCGCTACGCTAGTGGGTCAGTGACACATATGTGACATCATCGACAGCTTCATCTCCAACAGAGCTGACAACTGTAACAGCCTTTTGTTCGGTCACATCACTCCTGTTCTCAAATCGTCACACTGGCTACCAGCAACCTAAAGAGTAGACTTTGAAGTATTGCTGATTGTTGATAAATCAGTTGATAACATGGAGCCAAAATATAGCATTTAATATAAGAAGAATATAGAAAATAAACCAAATAGGACACTTAGTTGGTAGAATCTCATGTGAGAACAAAACAGGATGAAACTGTATTTAGCTTCTATGTAAGCAGCATATAGGTGGGATTAACTTGGTATTTAACAATGTTGCTGCAGTATTCATACCACATCATACTCCATAGCTCCAGTCTTGCCACCTCACACTACCTCCACTAGGACTGTACACTCCTGCACTTTTTCATTGGCTTATGTCTTGTATCTCTGTTGTTCTACATTTTAATTTAATTTATTGCACCTTGGGATTGAATGTTTTACATTTTTGCACTTGACTACTATCTTGTTCTTTCTCTACAATAATAATAAAATATTGAATTGAACTGATAAATATGGCCAACTCTAGCAACTTTTAAAGTTCAGCTGAAAATCCTTCTGGTTTTGTGCCAGTGTTTCATTAAATTTTCTCTTGCATCTATTACTCCACTGCAGCTTCATCATTTTTATCAATCCTAATCTTTTTCTGTAGTATTTTATTTTCATTCTATGTCTTATTTTTTTGTCTAAATTAGTTTATTGTTATCAGTGTTCTGCTTATATGATGTTTTTTTGTCATAATCAATATATTTCTTGTTTGTACTATTTATAATTTCTGTAATAATGTTCTGATGTATTCATTTGTCCATTAAAGCACTATGAATTACTTCGGTGTTTGAAATGTCCTGTATTAATAAAGTTACCTTGCTTTGCCTTCAAAACACTTTAAAAAAATTACCTGTTTGATTCAATCAGCAGAGTGAAATCAATGTTATCTCTGTGAGTGTGTCTCTCTGGGTATGTGTGCACTCTCCAAAGAAACACACTTCCAGTGTTTGTAACACATTCTGCACATAAATAAACAAACATACCTTTTTCAGCTCATAATTATTAAGAATAAGACAAAAGGAATATGATTAAAAAACAGAGACACACACATACATAAAACATATATTGAGGTAAACCCTGCAATTTCCTGAACAAGTGTAGATAACAGGATTAAAAAAAAAAAAAGAAAATGCAATTGTGTGTAAAACTGACCCCATGATGCTGTGATCCAACAACATTTTCTTTTTTTCCAAAAGTTTTACAAAGCACAACTAACCCATTGTAATTAAAAATGAAAAGCACGGCCGCCTAATCTGTAGATTAGTTCAATGTTTTAAATGTCAGTAATAAGAAAACCCCCTGCTTACAGAGGTTTTTACTAATGGAGAGCGATAGATGTATAAGAACCTAAAAGCACCTTTTCCTTGTCTTCTGTTTGTTGGACACTTTTGCTCTTTTGCTTTTATTCCAGAAAATAAGCAAAAGGTGGTTTTTAGATTACTCTGCATCAGTCAAACAGTCCAATAAGGAAATGTGGAAATTCTATATCTCAATAAATAAGTAAATAAATGTGTGTCTCACTTGTTAAAATGAAGTTTTGAAATGATTTCATTAGCCTTCATCCTCTTGTATGCAAACCTTGCTTCTCAATGTACAGGACGCTAACTCGCTGTCATTATTTCATTTTCAGGAGTTATGATGAATTTATAATTTCTCTCGTGTGAACAGCTCAGCATAACCATCTAATGTTCAATTACTGTATGGTATAAAGCCCTTAAGGCATAAATAATTCAGTTGCCATGCAGTCTTACAGTGAAGAACTATGTTTTTCTCTCAGCTTCAGCGTTACCAAGGAACTGCACTCCATTAAAGTGACCTGGAGGTAGATTCATCTAGACTGCTGATGAGAAGTACGTTGGGGAATTATATTAACTGATAATCGGTACGGCTGTCCTGTGTGATGCTTCACTATGTCAGCAGCAATAAAGCTGGATTTAACCCAAAGATACAAATGTGACCTTTAGCATCAGAATTATTGTGTAGGTGTGTATAATATGCCGTTTGTTTTCATGCCGGGAGCACAGAGTAATTGGAAATCAAGATACCAGTTTAACATGCAAAAGGGTGCCAAGTGCACAAGTATTATATAATATCTTATGCTTGAAATCCGGGAGCTGTTTGTTCACCAATAGTCAAAAATGGATGTTTTTAATGCAGTAATATTATTTTCTACTGACAAAGTAAAATAAGGATTTTTCCTTACTCCTATCAACATTTTTCACTTGGCGCTTTAATAATTTGACTTGCAATGAGTCAGGTTTTTCTCTATGTAAATTTTTTAACTCATGCAAAATTGTGTTACAGTAAGTTGGTTGTGAGGTCGGGCCTACAGGTGCAGAACTTGCAAATCTCCTCATCGTGCATGTTAACTGATCACAGGCATAGCATTCTCTCAAATTTCATTTTTTAAGAAGGAAGCCCTCAAAAAGACAGAGTGACAATGTCAACCTGACCACAAGGCTAATGGTCACTTTGGCTGCAGACTAATTGAGGGACATGGTCATGGTTGTCTCCATATTTAACATTTCTGCTCTGAAACATCTGCATCATTAGATGAATTAAACAAATACATCTAATGATCCAGATTTTTCAAATGTATCATTCACTAACTTTAGGTGTGTACTTATTTGATGCTGCTTTGCAACCTTTGCTGTGCCATCACCATCTGTTGTTGCTCATTTTCATCCTCGAGCAGATATGCCTGCCATCCCAACCCAGTGGTTGCTATAAGATCAAAATAGCACATACCTGTAACTACAAACGAGAAAGGTGTTAAAGATTCTGAGAAAAAAAAGGATACATAAGGAGAATACATGCATTGTATGTATGCACTCAGTCCCTCGATGCTGGAACTTCCTCTATTCTCTGATTAAAAAAAAAAATGGAGACTGGTAATCAGGGTGATTGCACAAATCAAAAATGTCGTTGATGATTTGAAATGAATGTTACTGATAGATACCCTACTGACAGTTGATTAATGCTTTGGTCTCCAGTGATGACATCCTGCTATGTTGAACGATAGAAGCAGCCTCCATTAATATTTGTGTGATAGTGAAGAAAATTGATGGAAAAAGTGTAACAAGCACAAACAAAGACACAAAATTGCCACGTAACATTTTTCTGATCAGCAGGAATTTCCAGTTTCATTATTTGAGTTTTAGATGATTGACCTGAGCTCAAATGCATTGCTAGTGTTAAATACACTCTTGCATTTCACATAAATGTGCCAGTATTGATTTTCATTGGTTTAGAAGTGAGAGACCGCTCTCCAGTTTTCATTTCTGCAACTTGACAACAGCCGTAACTGAAAGGCTCGAGCACTACAGAGAGTCCCTAACAGAGTCGCTCTCTCTAAAGCAATGAAGAGTATAATTACAGAAGAGTGTGGATGGAGATAAAAGTCATAGCACTAGGGGGAAAATATACAGTGGCATAGTAACACTTTGTTCAGCTATCTCTTTCTCTCTTTCTAAGTAAAATTTAAAAAAGGACAGTGTTATACATTTGATTAGTGAATTCAATGCAACAAAAAGTGGAGGAGTCAGGTTAAAGAAAACTTATGATGATCTGTTTTTTTCAAAAGCTGACACATTTTCTGGTAATCTTGATGAAATTTTTGTGACATTCTTTGGTCAAAATGAAAAGAGGGAAAAAGAACCAGTTTCATTGATGTTGTTACATCTCTGTTCAAAAAGCAGCCTGTTTAGGGGGTGGAGTTAGGTATTCAAGACAATACCTCTCATCCAGGAGTTGGATGATCAAATCAACTTCACAGCCAAAGACCAACAGCTTCAGATGTACAGGAAATGCAATGAATTGTTAAACTGGGTGAAGAAAACTGGGTAATTGTCCTCTGAGCTAGGATCAGTGATATCACACCTGTGCATTTGAGCTGCTCACCAAATGACATATATTCAGACTTGGGACATCCCAAACATAGTGACAACATAGACCAGCTTAGTGACTAGATATATGAACTTGGTGTTTTGGACCGAGTAGTCATTTCTGTCAATAAAATATTTACTCATCTTTTTTTTTCTTTTTTTTTTTGTAGTTATTATTGTGTTCTCTCTAAGTACATTAACTAAATGACAGACATTTTGCAGAAGAAAAAGAGCATGTGAGATGAACAGATGCAAAAAAAAAGAGAAAAAAAACTTTCTAGGTTCACAAAAAAGTTAGATTAGTGAAAAGTATGTGTAGTCCACACAAACAAACAAACAAACAAAAAGTATGTCTTGTTTCAGCATCTTAATTTTCAAACCTGTGAAGAAAAAAGCTGCTTCTACAACATGCTGTTTAGATTTTCAAATAGAGGAGATCAATTTGATTAGATTGAAAAATAAAGATCTTTATGAAAAGATTAATACTATCTTGTCTTTTATACAAAAGACTGTCTACCATAGTCTATACTGTGAAGACAGGAAAAAGCCTGTCCCAATGCAAAATGGACTCCTCTGAGGAAGTAATTATGCCATGAAATCAGCATGCAGTCATATATAT
>JAOWBL010004133.1:0-11478 GCA_028564865.1 Zenarchopterus dispar | reverse complement strand
CACACACACACACACACACACACACACACACACACACACACACACACACACACACACACACACACACACACAGCCCAGCTGTTGCTATGGAGGTGATTCCAAGCATTCCACAAGCCAGCACAGATGTAGGATACTTGTGCACACACACTCACACACTATCTGGGCCAAAACTCTCAGATAGCACTGCATGCCTATCTGATGACGAAAAAGGTAAGATTGCTGGAGGTTGTGTAAATTATGTGAGATGTCTGTCACTTTCTGAAGGCATGTGGTTAGTCAGGGAAGGTTTCCAAAAAAAAGGTGAGATTGCCCTGAAGTATTTTTCATGTTTTCTGGTGTGCCACACTTCAAGTTCCCTTTTAAAGAAAGAAAAACCAAAATCAAACAACATCATGTTTACTCCTGCACCCAGCCACCTAGGACCATGCATCGCTTTGGATTCCATAATAGGATCAGAGGCTGTAAGCCGTGATCCCTTTCATGAAAGTGCAAGTCCACTTTTCTATTCAGTGGTATTATTTTAAGAAAAAAACACCAAGAAAGTTCTCCATCAGATTTTTTTAGATTCTAAGGCAAACTTTTGTTTGCCTTACACGTCTGACGTCTCTGATCAGGTCCGAGTAGCTGACCGCTCTGTCTTCAATCTTCTGCTTAAACAGGAACGTTTTTTGCCCACTTGAAAAACAACAAACACTTCTGGCAGCAAGCGCAAGTTCGTGGATTTTCTATTATCCCCTGTTCCTAATCTGAGCATGACATATATCAAATTATCTTGGGATTCAAGCTCAACAAGAAAATATCTGGGCCATTTTAGATGAAGCAATCTGTCGACTTTTGCAGACTGTGCAAAGCGAGGAGGAGACCTACTTGTCAGAGAAATTTGTAAGATTTAGAAATATAACATAACATTCAAGTTCTTAATTGGATCAAATGAGATCTGTTTCACACATGACTAACTTGCTATCGGTCCGCTGAGAAGAACAAAACAAAGTGTTTGTTTGTTTGTTTTGGGGGGATTACATGCATCAGATTTTTTCTCAACAGCTTAGAGCCAGACTACCTAAAATGAAAAATAGAATATCAAAGCAGCATCCATTTAATATGTGTATTTTCAAAAACACTCCTCCATGAAATCAGGACACGTAAAATTTGTCATCAAGACTGGCTCTAACCTGATCTGAACAAATGTCAGTTTCTCCCGTATTCCCGCCTCACCGAGTCCTCCACTCATCCGCCCCACCCACTTCATCCACTGTCAAAGACTGCAAAGCAGTACTTGATCTCAACACTTCCAGTTCCACAAGCAGAACTGTGATTAAAACTGAGGAAACATGTCATAAAAACCCCCACCACAATGGTGGAGCATGTGAGTAACTTGTCTATACTGGGTGTGACAGTTCAGGCTCAGACAAGACAGACTGAGGACATTCCTGTAATACCCCCACTAAGCTCAGGTTTGTTGCAAGACAGCTGAATTTAAAAAAAAAAAAAAAAAGTCATCACATTAGCCTATAGTTGACAGCTTTATGTGAAACCGTTTGATTTTTTTTTTTTTGAAAATGTGATCTCAGTTATCTTTCTACTTGCTTTCAGTTTCTCCCATCTCATACAAGCAACAACTTTCTCATATCCTGATGGGACCTTCAGCATTTGTGGTAGCATACAGACAGGCAGAGAGACTGTACTACTCTTCTATGACTAATGAAATGCCAAAGACACACAGAGACACACAGAGCATTTATCTATTTTATTGGTCCTATGTGATTATGTCTGCTGACAAACATCCATGTTGTGATGCTTTTGGGAACTACTCCAATATGAATCTCATCTCCTTGACATCTGCTCCCTGTTCTCGTCTAAATATGGTCATTATATGAACTGAAATGATGAGCTCTGGTCATGTGTTCAAAGCAGAAGTGGAGGAGAGGAAGGAAGGGAGGAGAAGCAAGGGATTATCCTCAAGAGCACTGACTCTACTCCAACCCCTCACCCCCTAGATTAACTCCCATATACTTCTCCCATTCTTTGCACAATCCTTTCTTCCCTGACAAGATGGAGAAAATAAAATGCCTTCATCCTCTGATGTGTCAGCAACGGGGCACGTGAGGTAGAAAAAAACATCTTTCTTTGAAGACATTAGTGAACTAGTGTTCAACAGCACACATTGCTCCATGCAAATGACACAAGAAAATGGAACGGTCCAAAAGTGGCATACATATGAGGGGTGCAAAATCAAAAAGCATTCAAAATCTCTGGTGGGATCACACAAGCCCGTGATTGTTACTCCAACGCTGCACGCTGTAGTGCCTTCAGTGAGCTGAAGCACTATTATAACAAACCCTCAAATTCACCCCTTCTCATCACATTTCAAAGAGCCAGTATTTGATCTGCTCAGATCCACAGAGACCCCTGTGTGCCTTATGCTTCAGTAAGCTAGAGCTTTTCCAAGCCCTCCACCATTTAACTTCTCATCTGCACAGGCAGGAAGAAAGAGGGACTCCTGCAGTTCTGAAATCTAAAACATAATCCCTCCTGGGGAAACATAAACAATGCATATATCTATATATACACATAGGTGTTATACAGTCCTGTGAACAAGAAAAAAACAGGTTCTTTCAATTGCCAAGTTACATATATGAAAACATGAGAGAAAAAATATCTGGTCCTGACTAGGTCTTTAAATAAGGTTAATACACACTCAGATAAACAGCAGTACAGAGCACGTTTCATTATATAAACACACTTATGTACGCTCCATGATTTAACAGCTTGTAGAGCTTGGGTGTCACGATCGATAGCCGGTTGTCCCTCTCCAACCTAGGGGCATCTGTATCTTCAACTTGCCATTTTGCGTTATAAAACACAAGAAAAATCAGGATGCACCTATCTCAATATGCTATGCTTTCCTGGTTCAGGCCATGGTTACCTTCTTGTAGGTATCCCGGCAGCAGAGCGTCTGCCCTTCAACCAACCGAATGAGGCTCATGTTACACCACTACTGGCTGAACTCCACTGGCTACCCTTATTTGTCCAAATAAAGTTCAAGCAACTAATGCTTGGCTACAAACTGACTACTGGGTCTGGATCCAGTTATTCAAACAATATCCTTAAGGTTTACACTCCTAACAGATGACATGTTGAGCATCTGCCTCTTCTTCAGGACATCAGTGACTTTGTACAGTACCACCACATCTTAAAACCCAACAGTCAATTCATTTAACAAACTAACATACTACTTAACACTTTCTCTCTGGACAACGTTTTTTCCTTTTCTGATACTTATTGCAACATATACATCTACACAACAAAAGTTTTCACAAGTATATATATCATACTTTTGATGCTGTTTCTTATTTCCCTGCTATTTTTTTATGCTGCTGTAAAGATGTGAATTTCCTCACTATGGGACGATTCTTAAGACACATATACAAAAATCCTGTAGATCTAGATACAAAACAAAAGAAAAGCCACCCTTCTCCTGACTGCTTTCTAAAATGTGTTGCCATGGACCTTAAATTTTAACGTGCTAACTGAGGCCTCTGAAGTTGGAGACTGAGCTGTAGCCCTTGGGTGTTTTGCATTTTGTCTCATCTTGGGGGAACTTGCTGCAATGTCCATTCCTGGGGAGACTGGTGACCTTCATAAATGTTTACTTTATGATTTTACGTTGGAGTGAGTAAGTCTTTGCTCTCGCGTCAGCTGCCTTTAGATTATTTAAAATTCTTATGTTTGTTTTTAAATGTTTAAAGGATCTTGCCCCACCTAGACTCTCAGAGCTTCTTCACCCTCCTTCTCTATGCCACAGGTCAGCTGACCAAAAACAGTTTCTTCCCCACTGCAGCCATCCTGGGAACACTTATCACACCTGTCAACATCTGTCCACCCCCACGCGCTAAAGTGGTTGTAATTCTAATTCTGATTGTGTTCAATTTCAGTTGTTCTTATGTCATATTATTGATGGATGATCTGATGTTTTTATCTCCTTTTTGTTTCCCATAGTCTCTTCAGTATTCAGTTATGTGCAGCACTTTTTTCAGCTGAAGCTGTTTTAAAGTGGTTTGTAAATAAAGTTGGTTTGGTTTTCCAATCAACAGTAGTCATCTCTGTATAGTGATAGTCTGAAACTTGTTTGAAAATGGTCTTATGATCTCTCTGAGAACGACAGGCAACCAAAATTGCCTCTCTAACATAACTACTGATTTCTTCCCTTCATGGCATTGCGTTAACACACACACCTCAATGCTACAGGCAAACAGCCAAAACTTCTACTTTCACACTATGCACACTTTGGTAAGTAATCAAGTGGATCTAGTAAGACTGTTACAGTCTTACTTCCTGTGGTAGAAGTAAGAATGTAAGAATACTTTTACTTGACTTTTAAAGTTACTTCCATTTTTCCATCCTAAAGTTTGTTAAATAAACCATGAAGCAGTGTAAGATGGCCTGTGTTGCTGTTACTCTGAGGTTATATTTACCTAAAACTTAGAAATGAAAGGTGGGACAACTACAGGCAATACAACACAGGCTTCTGACAAAAGATTGGGACAAGGTGAACCAGGTGTGCAGCGTAGCGCTCTCGTTGTCTTGCAGGCAGCGGCGTCACTGAGCGCAGTCATAGCTGAGGAATGCAGAGCAGAGAACAAGGCGAGTTTCAACTCCTCTCCTGCTCACACAAACCCAGGCAGGAATGTGTGAGGAGCAGGTAGAGACACTGCCCTTCCAGGGTGTTCACAAGCACATGCTCCCCCTCCAGCCACACATGCCACCCGCCCCGAAAATGTTCCGCTTGCTGCCTGTCAGGATAAGGAAGGACAGCATTAAAGCGGCCACGTTTCACACAACGGAAGAACAGGAACCGCATTGAAAGTCACCACCATTTTTCAAACTGTGTTCGAACCCCTCAAGACCAGACTGTTTATTGTCTACACAGAATTAAAAGCATGTGCTCTGTTCTGTAGTGGCAGGCCATCAGCTGATAGTGGCATTCCTCCGTGATTGAGAGCACCTCTGTCTTCACAAAATAGTCATGACCGTCTTTTCTGACAACGCTGATTAATTAGGGCTGAATAAAATAAATTAGGAGGAGGGGCAGGCTCAACTTCTTTGCTTTGGTACAGATGCGTGTTATGTTTTCTATAGCGATAGCTGCTTTGTCTGGATTCAAATTGAAAAAGAGACACAAAGAACACAGCACTGGGGCTCTGCTTCCTTGGAGATAGACAAATAAAAAGTCAGACATGTAAGAAACATTTTATTAAAATGTGCCCATGTCACGCTTCATCATCAAAACATAACTGCTCCCTGCCATGACATTTCCATAATAGATGGGAGGGCGAGGCCCCCCGACATTGAAATGATTTCCTCCATCTCCTTTAAACCACCCCTTTGTTCAGAGGGACCTGATTTTAATATTCAAATGTAACCTGGTGGGGCAGTGAAGCCGCCAACGAGACACTGTCTGCGAGACAGTCGACAAAGAGCAGAAAGTCGTGGGTTAACTAAATGCCTCTCTTGAGAAAGACAAGCATGACAGGCTCTGCATCTCATGCACATCAGCACAGACAGGTGAGATACCAGAGGTCACAACCCGGAGAGAACACAGCAGCACTTCCTGCAACTTCCATCAGAAAGGATTACACCGGCAGCTTACTGACTCAGACCGATCTTACAGTAGAGATCAGAAATGTTACTTCAGAGCAAAGGGAAGGGCAGGCTCTGCTGGATATCATGATGAATATTGAATATTGATGAAAACAGCACTCCAAGTGCTTTTACACTACGTCTTTCCAGTATGACTCCATCTTTCAGCTCATTGACACGAGCCTCTCTAGAGGTCTACACAGATTTCATTCTCTTTTCTTTTTTGTTTTTGTGATTCTATCACACACACAATCACACGGATGAACACATCTGAGGGAAGCAGGGTTGCCTCAGATGTGCTGATGGCCGACATAGACCGTTATGCCGGCAATCAACTTCCCAACTGGATGGATTTCCTAAGTTTTCTATACAAGCTTGGGTTTAAGAGCCAAAATATGCATCAGTACCTAACAGTTAAAGTTAGTAGAAAGTAAACTAGCTCAAAAGCAGACATTGATCTGAAAAGTCAAATCTGATAGTGAGAAATCACAAGGCTTAGCAAAGTAATCATGAGCCTCTGGTATCGCTTAACCAGCTGCTATGTTTTAGTTGTTTATTTGGATACTTTTGTTCCAAGAACCCAGTACTTCATAACATCTAATGCCCAATCACAGAATTTGAAGGAAAGATATCGGAATCCAGACCAAGTATACACAGGTTCCATTGCACCTCTTTGCTAATAACCATGAAATTTGACCAAGCTGTGAATGTGCTGAAAAAGCCAAAAAAAAAAAAAAAAGATAGTTTCCTCTCTCCTCTCGCCTCTGCTCAGGAGCAAAGTAGGATCAGTAGTCTACACCACATACATCACGCTTGACCACTTAAATTGTTCACTTATGATGGATTAAGTTGTGAGCAACTAGTTTGATCAGTGAAAACATGAAAATTGCTTTAAATTCCCACCAGAATTTGATCAAATCACATTTTTTGACACTCAGTAAACAAGAAATTAAAATAGCTTCTGTATGGCACTTTGCTCAACTACTACAGTTTAGTGACAGTTACAGTAACAAAAAAATGCAAAGTGAGACTTCATGTTGAGTAGCAGAATCTTTCTGTGCATCTTTGTTTAGGAAATTCCACCCAAATGCGCTCTTCTTTTCTGGTTTTATGAAGATTATAAGATTTGTGTGGACTGGAGATTGAGTTTAGGAGAATTTAAGATCTGAAATAAAGCAAGCAAAAAAACTCCCGTGTTAAAGGACACTGCAGTGATCCTCAAAGGATGGACAGCCTCACGTTTTACAGCCAGTGGAGTACTTTTTTCTTTTTTTTTGGAAAGCAGGGGCATGCACTCTTCCCGGCATCTCATCATCCCGAGCGGGCTCGCACAGCTGCGCCTACACAAAGCCACACATAGAGGAATCCTTTTAAATGCCAAAGACGCTTTTCCTGTCACAAGAAATGTGCACAGAGCGATGGGAATGAGGGTGTGAGAGCGATCACTTTCCACAGAGGCAACAGTAGGAGGATTGAGTGGAGATGGGTGGCCTGTGTCACCCTGGCCTATTCCCAGAGCAGAGTGACAGGAAGTGGCCGGGGATCCTGGGAGGATACAAGCTCTTCTCTGTTCGTCAGTATCAAACCACCATCAGACACTTCATTCAGTTGGCCAGCCAGTGCAGACCCCTCTGACTGAGAGCTCGGAGGAACATATGAGGACGCCTCAGCTCTGCATCCTTGCTATTCAAGGCTCTTACATGGAAATGAAGCGGGCAACCTTTAGGCTGACACCACGTGCACAGTACAGCAGATAATAACACACGCACTCGAGCCCAAACGAAAGAACAAAGACGCACGCACACAAAACACAACAAGTAGGCCACTGAGGCGAAAAGCTTAAATAGAAAGCGAAACAGATTGATAGGACGATGTGAGACAGGGAGAAAGAGTGACAGAACAGGTGGTACTGGCATTCCCATGCTCAACCATATGCCCTCTGATGAAACTGGACTCTAATTAGCACCGAATCTGGGCCAGAGCAACAGACGTTTAGTGTCTGCAGCATGAAATATTCAAAAGCCTTGATCAGCAGGAAGCCACGACAAATCTCAACTCCTGTTTTAGTGTATATGGTCCTGTTCTGTCCGTCTCCTGTTGGAGAACACTGAACCCAATTGAAGAGGCAATGATATCGGCATCAGAAAAGTGCCTTTTTCACTCTTTTTTTTTTTTTTTTTTTTTTGTGGACTCCAAAGGCAAAGAGAGATTGTGTGATGTTTCAACAAAGCAGATGCCCACCAGGACAAGTTTTTCATTTCTGTTGCTCTGGCCAATAAGCTTGCTCTTCTTTATAGCATCACACACAATTACAATATGTTTGCAGTCAGAGCTTAATGGCAATTAATCCTCATTTGACCTGAGGGAAACTGGGGCGCTGGCAAAATCAAACGCTGAACTCAGTAAACTGCCAGCTAGAGTGAAATCTGTCAAAAGCAGCTGCTCACTTCGGTTCTGTGCAGTTAAAACCAGTTAGACACACAACCATTAAAACACTTTCTGAGGCTCTTATAAGAAATTCATTTTACAGAGCAACTCCCCTGTTTTTCTGTTATGCTTTGTCGCCATCTCTGTGTGTAAGTGCACAAAGGTGATTTCTGGGATTGGAAGTGACCCGTCTCAAAGCAGCTGATTCTCTCAGAGCAGACAGCTGAGGAAACAAACCGTTCATTGATGCCAGGCCCAGTGTATCACCCTGACACACAGATCCTGCCTGCAGAAAAGAACAAAGGGGCCAGTCCACAGCCATGTTGCCAATTAGCAGGAATTTTGGCCTCAGCAGCCACTTTCTACCAATCTCATTGGCGCTGACATAAACATCTTTGCCTTTCACTGGAAGGCATTCATGGGATTCCAAGGAGCATTAAGTCCCCTCTGCGGAGCTTGAAATCTAGCTGCTAGGACGTGTAATGGACCACCACTTTGATAAACATCTTTTGCCCGTTAGTTGGTTAAATATTGGATTTGCAAGAACCAAGTTAATAGCTTATGAAACTGTTATTAGTGTTGGCTCTGCAGGAGGTGGAGGTTTTTATTGTGACCCCCGTATCTGAAACCATTTTAAAAATGGAAATTAGGCTAAACATATGATAAAAACAGGGCGGCAGGAAATCAGTACACGTGCACAACTGTTTATGCAGGAGAAAGCCTCATCCTGAGCATCAATTTATATGACACTGATCTGATATTAAGTACCAGGATATTGAATCTAATGGAAATAATATGTTTTTCTGCCTGGTGCCAAACATCCTAATGCTTTCTGGGGAAAAAAAAGAGAATAAAAAACACACAAAACAAATAAAATCCCTCTGGTAAAATCTGTGAAGGATTAACCATATCCACTACAGATAATCAAATGTAATAGCGATCCTATTTTCATTTAAAGTCCGCTGATGGTGCTTTCAAATGAGTTTCAGATATCTGAAGGGATTAGTGCGAGAGAGGGGGGAAATATGCTGAGAAAATATGAATATTTAGGTTTAAGGCAGATCAAAAAGCTGTTAGACTGCCATGGTGCCAGGGCAGGTTTAAGTGTGTATGTTGAGAGCTCAGGGGCTGTGGAAAGCATTATAGTTCAGCTGTCATGATGTCGTGTCATGCAGTGATGTCTTGTGCAAACCGAGAGACTGATACTTAAGTGTCTGAGAGAAAATCTCGTCTAGACGCTAAACCAGGTTTAATTTTCTCCATAAATGACAGTAGGCGAGGCGAGGAGATCCCAGATAAGCAGTCTGGCTGGGACGGTCAGGACAGCTGTGTACAGTACACACAAGCAAATGTACAATGCTGTTGAGACACAAACAGTGAGCAGGAATATTCCCAAAATTCATGTGCAAGTCCAGATCACTTCTTCCACATCCTGCAGGCCACAACCTGCAATAGGTGTGAGGTCTTTACATTTCACACCAAGTCTTTTCTATTATTAGTTGTGCCACATTACAGTCAATATTTGGACGTCTGAGTCACGCTGAGTGGGAGAGACTAATAATGAGAATATAACAAGCATTTATTTAAAGCGCGTTGGATGCTGGAGAAGAAACTTTGGCATTTAAAGTTTCAGTTTAACGCTGCCACTTCTCCTGAAATCCGGATTTACTGCGCTGGAGCAATTCCCAGATTTATCAAAGTTTGGCAAAGGAGAGCTTTTCAAGTGTAAGGGCCTACTTCACAGCAAATTAAAGGTTTCTGTGGGGTTTTTTCTAAGTCTCCGATGGCTTGTGAGAGCTGTTTTAGCTATAAATCGGGATTTTAGTGAATAAGATGGTGAAAAAAACAGCAGCCACTGACATGATGACTTCCAACACGAAACAGAGTGAATTTACCTTCCTGAGATTTGAAATGTTAGTCTAGACAGCGAGGCTTTTGTTTCCCCCATTTAACCCCTCATTCATTTTTCATGAGCCTCCGTCTGCCGACGGTGAAGGGTTCGCGCTCGGCGGAACGCGAAGTTTGGGCTTCTCGCCCTGAAGCGCAGCCTACCGGAGACTCGGCGTCGTCGCTCTTCTGTCAGTCGCGCCGCAGATTTCTCATCAAACCATCAAGAAACTGCCCGACGAGAAGCAAAGTTCACACGTCCAAAAAAAAAAAAAAAAAAGAAAAGAAAAAAGAAAATCAGTGCGTCAAGGTGTGACAGTCTTCTATACAGGGAGCGACGAGAAAGCGCCGAGTGATCCCATTCAAGCGGAGGGGCAACCCGGCGGGGTCATGACGGGAAAACCCTGCGGAGCTGGAGAAAGATCCCACTTTCACGCGGGCTGGAGGGAAAAAAAAAAGAAGAAGAAGCGGCCGGACACGGACACACAGATCACGGGCGCAGGATCTAGTCCCACACCAAATCAGGATCAAAACAGTGGGGTGTTACGTTAGAGCAGATGGGCGGAGACTCTTCAGGCTATTCGAGCTCTGATTGGCCAGATGGCTTTTTTCCTATTTTTTTTCCTTTTTTGCATAATTGAGCTCAGATTTGGTTGAATGGGACGTCAAGAGGAGCCTCCTCACCTGAGGTTGCAGGTTAAAACGTGCAAGTTATTCATCTCGACTGAGCTTTCGTATTCTGGAAAGAAAGTACTCTCCACAACCGTTTCTTTTATAAAATTATAATACAAAATAAAAATCACAAATGAATTTTCAATACTGACCTCTAAGCCTTGTAACAACAAAAGATTTTGTTATATGGTACGGAACTGTTGCGATGATAAAACCTCAACTATGTCTGAAAAGACAACGTAAATTAGGGTTTGATAATAATATTTTATTTTATTTTATTTTGCAGTTGGCTGAATAGATTAGAAAACCATGTAGGACTTTTCAATTTGACCTAACCAGTTGTTTTTTTTTTGGCACTTTATTGCCACCTCCTGTTGAAATGAAGTACGACAAAGCAACAGATCTGGAATATGATATATTTTATTTCATTTGACTTACTTCGGCCAAAGAAGTAATATTAGTAAGTGTTAGACATTAAATTGCTGCATTCTGAATTTTACTTGACTCCTTACCCACTGAAACTAAGTCAGCTTGTTCATTAGGCCATTTAAACGTTTCATTAAATTACTTTTTTGTGCTTGCCATTCCTGGATTGTTTTGTTTTGTTTTGTTTTTTGTTTAAATGTATAAAGTGCTACAATATTTTTGATTCTGGTTGAGGTATTTCAATATAACCGATACCATTAAGAAGTATTTTATTTTGAAACACCTGTGTGATGCAAAAAATCCTACTTTTCACATCTTACAATTTTTTAAATATATATATGTATATATATATATATATATATATATATATATATATATATATATATATATATATATATATAAACACCTCCACCTCAACCTAATAGA